>JAIPRN010000291.1:4268-19555 GCA_025469175.1 Geopemphigus sp. TES_GeoC_2020 | reverse complement strand
CGACCGCGTTGTTTTCCACCCGTTCCCCGCACGAAAAAAGTTTTCGACGGATTTTTTTTTTCCGAACGTCTATCGCAAATTACGCGAAACTTCGTTCGCGTACCGCACGGTTTCCGCGTACGCTTTGTACCGTTTTTGTTTTAGGCGATATTACCAACCGGAAATTGTTTTCGCTTTTTTCGTTGACCGACGAGATGCGTCGTCCGTCCAGCCGACTCGCGCCCCAACCGCCATCCCGACGGCGCTGGTAATTAATTTACTTAACCCTGGCTCGGTACATTTGTTCGCCACTATATCGATATTTATCGCGGGTCCGGGGCAATAATTTTATAGCGACTATTCGCGGTCCGCTAAGCGCGTTACGTTCCGAGCGAAAGTATCGCTCGTTACGTTGAAACTCGCGATTGGTGCCCGTGCAGGCGACGTCCACCGGTACAGTATTCGTTATTTGCCGCCTTATCGTCGTGTTCGGTTTAGATCGTACACGTGTGTACCTGCTTAACTGCGTTGCACTTCGAACGTAAACGGTACGACGGTAGTTTTTGATTAACGAACCGTTACCGGCGTACGCGTTTCGTAATATTTCGAAACATTTTACGCTCCGAAAACGGCATAGACGCGGTTAATCGATACTTGCGCGGTGTGGCCAACACAAATACGCTAGTAAAGTCCAAAACGACACGTAGTCTCCGCGCGCCCGATTTTCGGATATACAAGTAATCCGTATGGCGATCGTATTTGTACTCCGGAAGTCACGGTTACGTATTCCCGCGTACCACGTAATACGCGTAATTTTCAGTAGCTGTACTCAACGTCGGTTATTCTAATCGGGTTTAACACGAGCGCGTGAAAACGCGAAATTCGAGAAATCGTACGGGCACAACAACGAGCACGCGCCCGCGTAATATTTTTGTAAACTTTCGTAACGTTCGAAATCGGTATAGCGTTGTTTTAACGTCGAAACACGTTCGCAGCTACAACGCCTAAGCGGATATTAAGACAATTTATTTCTACGTTCGATAATTACCGGAACGTCGGCGAAAAATTGCGCGTAATTTTTGCGCGATCACGCCAAATGCACGCACGTGCACCATAACCCGTTGGGACGTGCCTAATACACTTCGATACCGGTGCGAGAGACGTGAACGTCGTAAAATACGAAAACGGAATTATTATTACGTTACCCAACCAAGAACCGTCTACAAGGGGCGAATTGGTACGTTCGATAAAAATATCGGCGGAAGACGGAAATTACGCGTCGAGTCTCTTTTAATTAGACGTATTATTTAAAACACGTCGGGAAGTGAATAACGTATTTACCGAATAAAATCGATTCGTGTTTGGACGACGTTGGCGCGAATTTATAAGTCGTTATTTATTAACGTAATAAAGCGAACATAATTAAATTAACTACGGACGTTTCGACTTACAAATAAAAAATAACGATAATTTTGTAGACGCGTACCGGAGATTGTGAAATGTCGTACGCCTGTCCGTACGGTATACGCGTATATTTTACAACCATAAAAATTCGATACAGGCGGTGGTGACGTGTACTGTTCGTCGTTACCGTATTAAAATTCGGCCGCCGGCGATGCGACGCGCGCGATATTCGGAATCGTCGGTTGTATTATGTCCAGGAGTTGGACGATAAGCCGACAAATCGATTACGTTTGATTCAGAAACGTACCAGATACGGACACCGATATAACGAATAGCCACGCGCGTTCGGTACGTTACGAACGATTTGTTTTTTCCCAATTTCGAAATCGGCGAAAGTCTACGGGATGTATACACTCTATACCACGGGATACACTCTGGTGTGGATAACGCCTCTTACACAAACCGATAGCGAAAAATAGGTCGTCGTTATCTCGGGGAAGTGGAAGGAAAACAATTAACCGATTATGAAACGGACGTTGTCGAATCGGCCAAAACTGTCGGCGGACGGCCGTCCGATTATGTCGAAAATAACGCGATTTACATTAACCGTAGGGCGGACACAGTTTACCGGTGACGGATTTTGAAAAACGCGCGATATTCGATCGAATCCCACAAACGACCGATTAGACGTTTGTTTTCCATTTCGATCTGACGGTATTAACCTTTCGACTAATAAATTCGGTCGCAATATTGGGCGACACCGTCTACAATAAAAACTCGTTTAATAATCCCGAGTAATTTCACCATTAGGTGACGAATTGTACGTTCGCCGTCTCGATGTTAACCATACGTTGGAACAGCGCACACTCGTAATAATCGCCGAAGTAATAAAATTATTAATAATAAACTATTCGGAATAATAAAAAAAAATGGAAAACGACGTCGCGTCTGTACCCCGAAGAGGAAGCGAAATTACCGTTACGAAAATAAGCCGACGATCGGGAGACCGCGTCGTTTTAAAACGGGTATTCGTCGTACGATCGAACGAATTTTTACAGGGCGTAATGGGAGCGCACTTTCGTGCTGCGACACGGTCGGCGACGTCACGCATCCCGAATGTTTTCCAGTGATCGTGACCAACGAGGACGACGACGGCCGCGACAGCCATTGCGGCGAATGTATGGAATTCGTGCGCTCCTCACCGGCGTCCACTTGCAGTTTCGGTAATAACCTGTTTTCGTTTCGTTCGATTCCGAGCGTTTTTTTTTTTTTTTGCCGGAACCGGTATACGGATCACCGCGAAACGCGCCGCGCGTATTATTCGCGGGATATCGACGGCGATTTTTCGGCGCTCACGTTCGGCTATTCGAGTTCGTCGTTTCGGAATGAACGAATACGTTCGCGCTAAAATATCGGCTAAACGGGGCAAATTTGGCTAGTGTTGTAGCCGATTATCAGACTTAGTGCTCGCGGCGCGTTAACACGAAAATTTCGTCGGTACTTTTCGCGTACTTCAAATAACTACGTGTACGTTATAATTTAGTAAACGTTATGATTACGCGAACTTAAAAAGAAATTTAAAAAAAAAAAACGAACCGAACGACGAACGTTTGTCGCGTACGTAGTTAATTTTATCGAAACATTTGTCCATATTAGCGCGTCACACACACGGCGCGCGTAATGCGTTTAAATACGTTGTCACAGGTCCCAGGGAACAGTTGAACCAAGCGAGCTCGTACTTGGACGGATCGGTGGTGTACGGCAACACGGTTAGGCTGCAACACGATCTGAGATCGTGGACCGGCGGACGTATGAAGGCGTTCGTAACGGAAAATGGCGAACAATTGTTGCCGCCAAACACGGACCCGAATGACGGGTGCAACGTAGAAGCGGAAATGAACAGGGGCCGTTACTGTTTTCTGTCAGGTAAACCAAAGCAACGTATTGTTTATAGTCTAATTGAACGGTCGACGGTTGGTCGAGAAATACTCAGGCGACGGGACGAAAATTGAAAAAAAACCGAACGCAAATTTGCCGGCCTGAAGCGCTGGATAGCGTGTGTTTAGTGTACGAATTTAAGCGGCGAACGATTTTGGTTTTTCGCCGATCCATCCCGAAATCCCGTAATCGTTTTTTGGATACGTTAAAAAAAAAACATTAATCGTCGCAACTAGCCCTGTACGCGTATCGTCCGAATACTGATTGTCGACGATAACGGCGAAAATTTCAAAAAAAAAAAAAAATTCCAATAACCGAAGAAAAAGCCCCCGGGAGTTGAAATTAATCGCCACGATCGCGGCCCGCGTAAGTTCCCCCGTACAATTATGAAACCGCGACGTTCATTTCGTTCGGATGGCGTAACAATTCCGACGAATTGCCTTTCGCGAACGGTCGGGAATTCGTTTTACTCGGCAATTTCTTATTACGTTAATACGAAACCGCGTTTACGATTATCCCACGTGTCGCGGTGTTTCTTCGGTTTTTTTTTTTTTATCACGCCCTACACAAAGGAAATATAATTTATACGCGAAAACCGGCGTTTATTTTTTTTAATAACCCCGGGTCTCGTTTATTTAAAATTGAATAAAACGTGACGTAATCAGGTCACGGGCTTTTTTCCTACGTATTTGAACTTTTAATTCGGTTATACTTCGTTTATACTGGGAATGACGTTGCTCAATATCCAATACCTGTCGGATAATCGCGATACGTACATTCCGAGTACGCGTCAAACATTATAAAGTTTTCGCGCGCATTTCCGTATATTATTAACTAACCGTCGAAATTCTATAAAACACTCCCGTAGGCGCCTAAACGGTTCCGCTAAAACCAAATAATCCTTTGCGAGGAGTCGAAAACAATTGCGCCTGCGACGCGAATGACGTGAAATGGTTTCGTCATTTTACGATTCGTCGGCCGGGGCCTACGTTTTAGTTCAACGCGCACAGATAAATCGCGTTCCGATTATACCGCGATTGAACGAACGAGTAAATTCGGACGCGATAATATTCGGTTTCGTGTTCGGAATCCCGAAAAAATCGAACGAAACTACTACCGTGCCTGATTATAGTGAGTTATTATCGAATACTTAAAAAGAAACTTTCGAATTACGCGGCGGCGCTGTCTGAAAATTCCGTAACGAGGGTGGAGAGGAGTAAAAATTGTTTTCGCGCAAACACAGCTGTTCATCTTTTTCCCATTCGATAGTACACATTTTGACGCGTAATACTATCGTTCGTAATAGTCAACATATTCGTATCGAATAATATTATGATTAAAGAAGCCACGTCGTTTTTGAGGCACAAGGCCTTTTGCACTACGACCGTTATATACGTTTGCGCTTACGTTTTCTTGTACACGCTATAAATATATATATAAATGAAACCGTTATTTTCATTCGCGGGGTCCCGACCACGTTTTTATTCTACAAAAACAAAGCCGCCGTAGTGTTTAGTGTCGAAGATTAGTTACGGTCGACCGGACGGTAAACGAAGACGACCTTTTTTAATTTCGAAAACGTTTTCGGGCGTACCTACTTTGTTGGTGACTCGAAAACGGGCTTATAAACATGTTTTCGAACGCGAAGCGTGTACAAAATAGGTAAATTCTCGTCCGAATATGTACGAATTGCCGCGCGGTAGCGGTGACGACATCGCGCCGTTCCATTGTGTTGTCCGCGATAATTACGGTGGCCGTGCCCGTGGACGAATAAAACAAGAAAAAGAAAACGAGCCCCGGCGACGATTGGTCCGTCGTATGTGTGTACACGGTTTCATAATACCAAATCGCCCACCGTTACGATAACCGCTCGGTAGTAATATTGTACTAAAGAAAACGTATTCGTTCAAACACACATTACACGGATATTGCGTTCTCGTTTTTTTTTTTCGGTTAGCGAAAATTATTTGGACAAATACGGTTAGAGAGTACAAAATACGAGGATTAGACAACGAAACCGGCTTCGTGTATAAATAAAATTATATATTTTTAACGGCCGTTTCGGTGTAAGCATTAGAGCCGGAGGGATTACGTTCCCTAATAGGCGTATTTTATATTTTTATATTTTATATTATATTTGAGTAAATCGCGAATACGACTATGTACAGGGGACGCTAGGTCGAACGAAAACATGCACTTGACGACGCTCCACTTGATCATGGTACGTCAACACAACGCGATCGCCGGCAAACTGCTGTCCCTGAATCCGCATTGGGACGACGAGACGATTTTCCAGGAGACCAGGCACATAGTGACCGCCCAGATCCAGCATATCACGTACAACGAATTTCTACCGGTGTTACTGGGTACGTTACGGTTACATTGTAATCAACGAACAAATTGTCCACCGGACGTCGCGGTGAGTAATTAGGCCGTACGCGTTGCGCGAAGACATTCGAACGTCGGTACGAGAATCTGGTCGCGTAAATCGTATTTTCTCGGAGCGCCGGTAACGCGTTTTTTTTTCCAAAGTACGAATCA
This sequence comes from Geopemphigus sp. TES_GeoC_2020, assembly GCA_025469175.1. Lineage (NCBI taxonomy): Eukaryota > Metazoa > Arthropoda > Insecta > Hemiptera > Aphididae > Geopemphigus > Geopemphigus sp. TES_GeoC_2020. The sequence goes on along the minus strand of JAIPRN010000291.1, from coordinate 13,693 downwards.
TAAATCGTTCTCGATTCCCGTACCCGACGAAATGTATACAAAAAAATGGGGTCTTCGAAAAAAAAATTATATATTCCCGAATTTGTATTCGTTTTGAAATTTTTACCACGCGTTAGGCTCGCCAGAAGAAGGACCATTCGGCTAATTGAAACCGATAGGATAGTTACTTGGGTTCAACGGCGAAACAGAACCGCGCGATTTATTAATAAACGAACGCTAATCGATAAAACTGTATAGATCACGAATGATAGTTTAGCCGAAACGTTTAAAGACGTTATTTCGATTTAAATCGCGTGACGTTCCTACAAAAAACAGAGCAAAACGTAACGCGTTTACCTCGCACGAATATTGTTTTCCAAAATTATAACTTTGTACGTTATTTGCCACTGTCCGGATTGTTTTCGTATATTTTTACGCAATTCCGTAGACTCACGTCCGCGGTTGACCTTGGTCGCCGAAAATGTCGGGACTCGGCTCTGTAAAACCGAGAGAAAGGCTAACGAGTTCAAATCAACAACGTCCGTCGCGCTCTCCCGATCGCACATTTTCGCCCGGAATCGACGTCGTATTAACGTCCGACAATTTCACAATCGATATTTCTGTCGACAACTCCGTCGTACGTGTTTAGAAGGTTTTCCCACGGACGTCGATAACTCGTCTCGGAATATTCGAGATATGGTTTTAATACGCGCGTCAATCGCGATCGGACGAGACATCTGAATTATATAACGGCGGCGCGCCTATTATTTTCGAAGAAACAAGCCATAACGTTCGCACGAGAATTTCCGCGCCATTAAAACGTCTATAAAAAAATTTACGTTGGCCATGTTCGCCGCAAAAACGTTATAGTATTTAAGTGCGCGACGTTAAAACGTTAGTATCATTACGAATGATGTTTCGTTATAGTTACGATATGATTTCGACGGGACGTCGCAAAAATCACAGTTTAAAAAAAAAAAAAACAATCGTCCGTTCTGTATTCCGTAGATGTTCGCGTATGATACGACGCGATGTTCTAGAAAGCGCGTGAGCGCTCGCGTTTAAGACGTTTTCAAATAATTATCGTCTACGCGTTTCGCAATTTGGACGGTGAATACGTATTTTTTGTTTGTTCTCGAGAACGTTTCGCCGATATACTAAATATTCGTTTGAAACTTTACTCGGCACGTTTATCGTAGCGATATCGCGTTGTAACACAAAAAGGATTTTTAAAACACGCTCGGGTAAATTATATTTACTGTCTCGAAGGTTTAGCGCGGAACTTTAGAAAGCGTTTGAAACTACAATTATATATATACCGAGGAATGTTCCGTACAGGATGTAGCGAATACTTTTGAAAGAAACACGACTCGTTCATTTTTCTAAGTTTCTATGATTATCGCGCGTGAACGACTTATGTAACTGGATAATCCACGTCAAGCGCGTCTGATTCCACGAATTTAAAGTCCCGGCAATTACACAAATTAAAATCTTATTACGCGAACGCTTTCCACTCTAGCGCGTAAATACGTTAACCGAACGTACAATATTATAATTTTCTTTGGGAAAACAACACGAAGATTTAGGAGATTATAACACCGATACGTAGAATTTTATACTGTACGTATTTTGCGCGAGCACCAAAAAAAAAAAAACCAACAACAAAAAACAAATCGTTTTCCTAACCGTACTTAATTATTGCGATAGTGATAAAAACAAACTAGAGCCAAATTTCTTCGTTATTCGTAGTATAACAGGTAGAGTGTCCCGAGAAAACCGTAAAATAAGACCAACTGGCGTTCCACATAGAATTTTGGTTGACGTTATTTTAATAACATTAAAGTAGCCTTTGTTTTCTCCGGCAATTCGTTTCCTTACGCATTGTACACATAAACAAATTGCGATCGAGACGAGGCGTCGGAACAATAATAATAATAATAATAACAACAATAATACATAAACGCGTCGTTTAAGTTTCCGAACTCGTAAAATGTCCGTTATTATTTTGAAATTCGCGTGGTCGGACGTTTGTATAAGGCGAAACTAATAGCGGACACCTCGTAACGGCGGAAATTTGTTCGTTGAAAAAATGGACGTTCTACGACAAAACCGCCCATCCCCCGCTTTTAAAAGTACGCGGGTATTGTATTACAGATCGGTCGACGAGTTCGAATAACGTAATGCGAATATTGCACGTACAACACTCCGTGGTTGAAACGTTTTACAGCGTTGTCATCGTTACGATGTTTTCAGGTGACGATCTCATGAAACGTTTGGATTTGTACTCTTTGCGTACGGGCTACTGGAACGGATACAACTCTTCGGTAGACCCGACCGTTGGCAACAATTTCGCCACCGCGGCCTTCCGTTTTGCGCACACGCTCATACCGGTAAACCGTCCGATCGCCTTTAAGAAACGACCCGGGCTGTGTACGATCCGAAAACTACCCTAAGCGCGGGGACCACAGTCCGGGTGGTTTTTTTTTTAAAGTGTAGTTTTTAGAATACGTTTCGTGCGTGCATATTATCGCGATACAGTTTACAGGAGAACGCGCCCCGAAAAAAGACGACCGCGCGTAATTATTATCGAATTTTACGATTTGTTGTTTTATTCGTTTTACGCGTCGTTTATCACTTTAACCGTAAATATATATATATACGCGCGTGTAGGTAGATGTGTGTGTGTGAGTGCGGGATAAAATTCGTGTAGGTAATTCCGCAAATCCGTACTTAATCCCGAAACAATTTGATATCGCTTTAAATTCATTCGAAACACGTCCCGTCGCACTCGTGGAGACTTAGCGCCAACGGAACGAAATACGCGTCCTGTTCACCTCACCCTACAACATCCGACCGTGGGATTCACGCGGTATTACGCGCGCGCCCGAGCTTTGTCGGAATATAGATTCGCAATTTTAATTTCCGTTTAAACGATTCGACGACGACAATAATATATACATATCGTCGCAGGCACGCCTATAACCCTCACCTTGGCCCCGTTACACAAAAGTAAGATGGCGCAAGGGTTGGTGCCGTCGTATACCCACCGGTCGTTACAACCAATATAACCGTTAGAGAAACGTTTACGGACGTTTTGATTCGCTCCGGTTTTCGTTCCGATACACGCGCGGTTACTCGATCACCGAATAATACTGTAAAGTTATACACGGATAGGTACCCTACCGCGCGAATGAAATACGTTTCGCCGTTAGAGATGTTGTGTGAAAGAGTAATTATGTGTGGGTGTGTATATACGAGAAAGAATGAGTGAGAGTGACAGGAGTGAGTACCCTTTGGCTCCCTCGTAAACGTTTTCGTATTTAGTGAAACGATAGGTCAAAACCGAAATATAAAACAATCTCGGTGACGAGACGTTTTCCGAACACTCGTAATAATCCGTACATTACGACGTGAGCACAAACGTGTACAGAGGGATCCGAAAAATTGCGAAACGATCGTATTTACTTGAACGTACTTGACACGACGTTATAGTACAAGGCGTTTTAAACGTAATCGTTTACGGTTATCGATCCGTCCGTGCAAAAACCGTTCGATAGACGGTAACCGTTTTCGCGCCGCGAATTATCGCGTGTACGTACGCAATAAACCTGCAGGTAAAGTTTGAATCCGGGATCGTTCCGGCTGTAGAGCTCGAAAATCGATTTCCAATATTGATACCGATTTCGATTTGTCCGTGATCGGTTTTTCAGGAATCGACGGTGCCAATGCCGGGCGTCGGCTTTCATTCTTCATCGTCGTTATCCGCTAATCGATAAATTCGAATGAAAATTCGTATAGTATCGCCGGAATCGAATTATTTTATAAGCTCGGATTGCGCGGCGTTAAACATTTCCCACCGATTTATTAATACGGCGGGCATTTGCGTAATTGAATATTAATATCCGCGGCCATTACTCATATATTGATCAATGCGGCCAAATGAACCGTAAAAATTATTAACGGCCGAATATTATTTCGCGAGTTTTATTTTTTACGCGAATTTTTAAACGAAAGTTTCGTTTTTGATTCCGCGTACACATTAAACGACTATTCCACGCATTTATCGTAAAATTGTATTAACGATACAAACAAACGTGTATATGTGTATATGTGCGCGCGCTCGCGTATAAGATGCCAAAACAAAAAAGCTAATATCGCGATATTTCGACAATTTAGGCGTGCGCGTTCTTCAGCCGAACCCCACCGGCGACACGAATTCCGCCGGAAAATAAAACGTATCGGCTAAATGAAACGAAATTCGACGTGCCGTCTCTGAGTCACTGCGTTTCATTTACCCGGATACCGTTTTACCGTTACAACGAGATGACGTTCGAACGTATAATTCTTCGTCGATTTTCGTAACGTAAACGTCTAAAAATTTCCGAATTTCGAAGACCGTAATTTACAACGTACAAAAAAAAAAAACGAAATCGCGAGCTTTTCCACGACGATCCTACTCTGAAAATATCAGTACACGTCGGCGTTTATTACGATTTCGTTTCGTTTGCCGCGGCGGGGCGGTATACGGTCGTGTATTGTAAACGCGAAATATTTGACTTCGGGTCCTTTTGATTAACGAAACGAGCGTACAAATGTTTGACAAAGTACCGAGGAATTATTATTTAAAAAGAAAAGGCGCGTTATTAATTCGACGTTGTCGCGACCCGGACTTGCTTTTCGATAAACGAAAAATAAACGCGACGGTATTAGTATTATTTGAGAGGACGTACGTAATACGTTCGACCCCGAACGAACGATTATAATATCGTTGAATACCGCGTCGTAACCGTTATTTAACCGGCCGAACGTTTACGGTAATAATTACAATAATACACTTAGGCGTATTTACGTCGCGTATCCTCCCGCACACGCGTAAGTCGCTCGCCTGGGGTATACATTAGCGGTAGTTTTACGTTCGCGCCGAACGAATAGGCCGCCGAAGTTTTTAATTCGTATTTTTCACCGCGGCCGTTAATCTCCGCGGATATCCATAAACTCGGGTTAGCGGCCAATAATGTACATTCGCGTCCCCTAGCGGCACCAATAATTGCCCAACGATCTCGATACGATTCGCAGAAGCGCCCGGTTACACGGATACCTCGTACGCGCGTATTAAGCGCGCGATCGGTTATAATAATTACCGTCCGCAATAATAACGCCGACGGTGGCGTCCGATTACCGGATGGTGGGGGGAAAGGTTGTTTTTACCGTTCACCATTCTCGCGGATCGGTAGGCAACCGAAAATTCGCGCGCTCGTATTACGTTAATATACGCCGGATGCGGTAGTTTTTTTCGTCCAGACGCTACGGAATATCCGTGGCGCCCGCACGTTGTGCCCGGGCTGTTTAACCAGCGGCAGTTTTAGACGTCCCGGGATTGGAACGCGACGTTTATTAAACGTATGCCGTGTATATTTATATACATAAATTATTCCGCGAGAAAGGACACTCGGGCCCGGATATTCAGTGGCGGTTTATTAGGAACAACTATTGGGCAACCAGGGGACGACGACGACGGATTCGGCGGTTTCCTCGAACGCGGTTTAAACGTCTTTTCGTTTTACGAAGCGTCACGAAAAAGGTGGACGTCGGGACGCGTTGACCGAAATTCGACGTGGTGTTCATCCCCCTCTCGCGCGCTCTATATTTCCTTTTTTCCGATATATATTTCGTTAATTATCGGTATTACCCGTGTAAGCACAGATAAATAATATTCGTACTATATCTGAACGCGAAATTCACGTTGTCGTTTAAATTTGAGTATTTTTTCGTATATCCCCATACCTCGTACGACATTTCCATATAATAAGTATATCGAAACGTAAATCGTTCGCGGTCTAATACGTAGATAAGGCTCTCCCTCGTCGCCCCCTCTTCCACCTTCCCACTATCCGTGAATAACGCCCGAGAAAATTTTCCGCCGACCAACCGATGCCCGTTTTTGTCGTTGTTTAATATACGTAAATATAACTAAACCCCCAAACCGTTTTCCGATAGAACGCGACGACGTTTCACAGTTTTTCCGTCCGTCCAAAATTAAAATTAGACGGCCGATACCTAACCCCGTACGCGTTCCTTAAACGTTACTCCGAGGGCGTGCGTGCGCGAAAAATGAAATTATTTCGCAGACCATGATGAAATTTCTTCGGGACGACAACAGCGATCCCGATTACGTGGAAACGAGGAAAATGCTCTTCAATCCGTTCAAATTATACGCGTGCGGCGGCGTGGACAGCGTGATCCGTGGAGCGATGAACACTAGTGCCGGGAAGTCGGACGCGTTTTTCACCCCCGAAGTAAGCGCCGGCCCGGTAACAATTATTGTACCGCTAGCCTAACATACTACCCGAAAATCGACGACCGACGGTGAACGTTTTTTTTTTTTTTGTGGCTATTATTCGTTTTCGTTTTTCGATTGTTTAGTTGCGAATTTTCAAACGTCCGGAATTCCGTTCGAATCCTGTTCGCGTTTTATGTTCGAGTACGATTTGCGCGGGGTGTGCCCTCGTCTTGTTCCGTCGTACACGGTGTTACGTGACGACGCGAAAGACGCGCGCCCAAAAATCACTCGCGGAAAGTCGGTTTTATGGTAATTGGAAATGTTCGAATCGTCCGAGTGTGCGTCGACAGGTACCGATGCGAGCGAAAATAGGTTTTTATTTTTGAAGTAGATTTAACATTAACGACGGCGGTACCCAAAATAGAATAATAATAATAATAATAGCCAAAGCGAAAAGTGATAATAAATGTAGCGTACGTTTTAGAAATTTCAATCCGAAATCCTTTTTTTTTTATTTTGTAATATGACGCTAAAGAAAGATATGACAAAATCCCTTACGAATCCTTAAAAAAATTCTTAAACTTTGAGACCCCGATGCAATACACTTCCTGCGCTTAATACCGTATAAAAATGTCATTTGTTCGCGCGAAGATATTTAAAATTCAAATTACGAAAATTTCGGCAGAACATAGTTACTACGGAATATAAATAAAAACGTCGTTTATCGCGAATAAAAATATATTGGAAGTAATAGGAACGTGAAGTAAAATGGGATTTAAACGGTACGTCGAACTAATTTTTACCATTATCGTCTATAGGTTAACAAAAATCGTCGGTATAGCGTAGAAAGGGTTCTCGAGAGGCGGTCGGCTCTGAGCTTTTTTCTTTTTGTTACGGAAATGACCGCGCGCGAGCTTTAAAATGGTTACGCGGCACGTCAAATTCGTGTTTTAGATAAGGATATTAATTTAGGGCTGGATAGGACGCCGTTGAAATTTGTCGTGTTTAAAAATGTCGCGGAATTTTACGCTTAGAGAATTCGACCGTGTTTGAACAAATAGTGTGTGTAAGTCACGGTCAACAGCTCAAAATCGTAATGGTTGCCCAAAAAAAAAAAATAATAAAACCGTCAATAAGAGCGAGTAGCGTTAAACGTCGTTTCAAGTCCGACGGAAATTTTCTCCGACGACGGTGTTTGCCGAAATGTGTACGTTTTACACGCTCGCGTAAATATATTAGGGACGAAAGTCGGCGTACTCGAACAAAATTCTCGGCAAATTATTAGGACGCGAACGTTACCGGCCATTACGATACGAGATCGGTAGTGCATCTCGACATGGTCGACGTTCGCTACGCCCGTGATCGTAATATTAATTCAGGTCACCAGACATTTGTTCGAGAGAAGCGACGGCGGCCGTGGGAGACAGTGCGGTTTGGATTTAGTCGCGTTGAACATACAAAGGGGACGGGACCACGGATTGCCGGCGTACCCGCGATGGCGTCAATTGTGCGGGTTCCCCCGCCCGAGAAGTTTCGTCGAACTGGAAGGGCTGTTCGAGCCGACGGCCCTGCGAAGGATATCGCAATTGTACAAGTAATCATAAAAACGGTTTACAATCGTACTACGCCGATTAAATCGGTTACGTACCGTACGTAACAATTAAACGGATAACTCGTTTTAACAATCGGCGTTTCCACGAGGTACGAGGGGATCCGTTAATTATTGCAAATCATTTATAATCTATATACGATTGAACCTTCGACGTAATATTCTGGTTAACACTCGCAGGTATCTCCTTCGACTGTGCTGAATTCAATTTAAGCTTTCTTTTGTTGCATTACACCGTCCACGTATCCGTTTTGGGTCGTATTTTATAAAAATTACGATCGCTTAATCAATTCGCGAAGTCGTAACGTACAGTTCTCGTCGCGTTTCTTAACACGTTCGATTTTTTACGCGAGTGCCCGAAATTTATTTCAAACGCGGGTAGATATATATATCACGAAAAACCGAAAACAATATTCGTTAACAATATCGAAATCGAAATTCAACGACTAAACCGCGACCGATAAACACAAATATCCGAGACCTATGCCGGTAAGCCAAAATTGAAATGGGAATGTAAATTAACGAAAATCGATATTTGAAATGCGAAAAAACGTCGACGGAAATCGGTAATTAAAATACGGACGTAACGTTGGTTAATAATGTACGGCGAATGAACATAGTTTGTCAAATTATCCCTTATACTCGTCCAACGTTTATTCATATTTCGCTTTATGTTTAACTAGTACGAATAAAAGTATATTGATTTTCGACGGAATTAGTATTAACACGCGCAGCTGAACAACGATTAATACAAGTGTACTAAGTACTGATATATTTTCATATAGCGGTCTGAAACGGTAAAACATCGTTATTCTTAAACGGAAATAACTGTATAAATAATCTTAATATATAACTGCTATTATCGACGATTTCGCGATATTATGAAGGAATCCATTTTAAGAAATTGATTAGAATTGTAATCCAATATATAAATTTCGAACACAGACGAAAAAAATTAAGTATTCGAAATGACGATCTTTTTGACGCCGATTTTCGAATCTCGATGAACATCGAAATAATTAAATCCCCAGTTCGTTGACGCTTTTGACGTTTTTTTTTGAAAACTCACGTTTCCAACTCGTTTCGATGTTTATCTTAAAAACCGTAGATATTATAATAAATGTATCGATATAAAATGTCGATTAAAAAACCTAATAATCGGAATCGTTGGTTCGAAAAATCGATAATCGTTACTGTCCGTGCGTAGTACGATTTATGAGGGACTTCTGTTTACAGGTCGGTCGACGACTTGGACCTGTACACGGGACTGCTGTCGGAGAATCCGTTGGACGGGAGCATTTTGGGACCGACGATCACGTGTCTGTTGGCCGATCAATTCGTGCGGGTGAAGTGGGGCGACCGTTATTGGTACGAGACGGGCGAGGAACCCCAAGCGTTCAAAGAGGGTAAAAACACAATCATCGCGCACAAAAATAATATCCTTTGGCCCGCCACCACCTTTCTTACAAAAAGTCGTTGTCGTCCCTATTGTATATATATATATATGTGTGTGTGTGTGTGTGTGTGTGTGTGTGTGTGTGTGTGTGTGTGTGTGTG
>JAIPRN010000290.1:0-98198 GCA_025469175.1 Geopemphigus sp. TES_GeoC_2020 | reverse complement strand
CCCCCCCCCCCCCCGAAAATTTTTAGGAAAAATTTATTTCTTACGTATATTTTTAGTCAATAATAACGGAAAACATGGATATTTTTAAACTTTAATACACGTTATAATATAATTATTTAAAAACTAACCTCCCCGTAATTCCGGTCTAAGTACGCCATTGTTCCGACGTATTATTACAATTATTAATACGTCGACCGTTTCCCCCCCCCCCGCTAATTTCGCCGGACAAGGCGCCAATAAATAATAAACCGTTACGTAAGTGGAATAACGTTGGTGATTCGACGACCATTCGTCGTACGACGGTCAATCGAAATGTAAAAAGTACGAGACGATTTAGAAATAAAAACGATTTCGTTAAACAGTACGGGGAAAAAAACGATTTTCCCGCGTGATCGGCCAACGAACGTTTACGCGTTTCGCACTTTAGTACGAGTTTGCGAATTTCTCGTTGAAAAAACTCCCGTCCGAAACACCGTTCGCTGGGGGGGCATTTTCGACTTGGCCATCGGATCCTTCCTACGGGTACGCGAAATGCGCGGGCCGACCAACCGAAACAACTATAACCACCCGGTCGCCAAACGTCGTTGGCTGTCGATGTGTGACAAGTGTCCGTTCCGCGCGTGGTGTATACTCGTCCCTGACATCCGTTCGGCCGTTCCGAAACATTTCGATGCCCGGCCGCGAATCGGCGCCAAGGTTTACCAATTCGATTACCGCGCGAATCCACCGTTGGACGGCCGACCTCGGTGCTGCCTGTGGAAGCTTTTACCGCGTGCAATTCGTACACGGAGACGGCGAAGAGCGCGTCCGGCGATCGTGTAGGAAAATCGCGTTTACGTACGTTTTAATCAAATCGGTTTTTTCGCTCTAACGTTTGTAGACGCGCGGGTTTAGATCGTTTAGTCAAACGCGACATTTGATCGATCCTCGACACAACGTCGTCGTTATTAACCGGACAATTGGCGGCGATACGGTTTTACGACGACAGTTATTATCCGAAAACCAACAGCTTCGGACGCGCCGCGTTATTCCGGCTAAGACGAAATCTAATATTGAACCGGATCTATTTATAGATTCTAAAATGACGGTAATAATAACGGTGTACACGAATAATAAATAATTTACATTTAATGTATACATTTATATTATATTTATATATACCGTACACGTGTATATTGTTTAGATCAATATTTAAAAAAAAAAAAAAACACAACAAAATAATAATAAACGAAATGAATGACGGGCGAATATCGTACGAAATAAAAATAACGACGACGATAATAATAATAATAAAACCGGTATTATAATATTAAGTTTGACGGGCGCGCTCGAAACGATGTACGTAATACGAACCGGTAAAAAGAACATTCGGGGGGGGGACGGGGAAGGTCTAGTCGATCGTTTTAAAAATGTACATCAATAATACCCGCCCGAGTAGTCTACACACGCGCGTCTAAGGCGCGCGAATTCAGGATCGAAAAATCGTTATATCCTAAAATACCCGTTGTCTACTCGTCCACTAATCGGGTGCATAATATATTACGTTGTCGCGTATTCGAATAATCGATCGAAAGACGAACATTTGAAAATTTACGCGCGCTTACTAAACGGGGCGACGACTCAACGTATTTCGCGGTATAGTAATCGTAAATTACGCGGCTATCGTTTTCGAATTGTTACACAAAGAAAACGCAACGCCGCAAAACGTTGGCGATCACGAGAGAAATAATCGAACACGTATCGACGACGAATATCCATTCGGCGATTGGTGGCTGGGTGGAGGTCTCGTTACGCGTAAGTGTTCGAGGGAGAGGGGGGCTCAGTCGTTTTTACGAAAAAAAAAAATTCGCCAAAAGTCTCCGGGCGCGCGTCCATTAGCGGTTACCGTCGTCGGCGCACGCGCCCGGGAAACTCTCGTCCGGAAGTTTTACATACTAAAAACAAAAAAAAAATGGCAACGTCCGATGGCTATACGTTTGTCATCGTTCACACGCCGTAATAACGCCGCACTAACAACACTACAAGGTAATATATCGCGTTACTTTTATTTTACTTTTTACGTTTTCTTACTTATTATTTTTTTTTTTAATCTGTACAAACGCGCGCGTCACACTTGATCGTTCGCACGTAATAAAACGACGTCCTAACTACGCGATCGAATCCCCCGCCGTCCCGGCCGTTTTCTATATACTATTCTACTCTTCGCCGTCCGTACGACGCGACCACTACGCCGGACGGCGCCATAACTGCGCGCTTCTCCCCCCCTCCCCGCCGTCGTCGGAACGTACAACTACTACTATTACTAACAACTACTACTACTACTATTACTACTACCGCCCGTTATGACGCGGTTTTCACCCAAGTGGCCGGCACCCATTGCGGTTCCCTTTCCAGACTGTTGATCTCGTTCAACAGCTGATGGTACGCCCTCTCCGTGTCGTTGTTGATGATGATCATGTCGAAATAATGGCCGAACTTGTCCTCCATTTCCCGCGCCTTCTCGATGATCTCTTTCAGCTCCTCCTCCTGCGCACGGAGTACACCGTTGTTACTCGACGTCCCACTCGACCCCGGCGAGAACAACGCGCTACGTTACCTTGTACGGTTCGCCGTTCTTCAGTCTCTTTTGCCGTAGTTTCTCCAGGGACGGCGGGGCCACGAACACCACGAACGGCTTCAAATCGGAGCTCCGGAGGATTTTCAACGACTGCGGGTGCAGGTTCAGCACGCATATCTTACTGTAGTTGACCACCGACCGGATGGCGTCCAAAGACGTGCCTGCCGTTCGCAATTCGGTATTATCAATAATCGCGTACCGTTGTCGCCCGCGCGCAAAAATTACCGTAATAGGCCTTCTCGTATTCGCCGTGTTCGACGAACTTCCTCGACAAAATGTCCGATTCGAACTGGACCCTGGTGATGAAATGATAATCTTGGCCGTCGACCTCGCCATCTTTTTTCGCCCGACTAGTATCTACGACGAGACACAAACGTACGTCACATTCGGCTAACTAACTACGTTACCGCGACCGAGGAATACTCACGAGGAATGGCGGCCGCGAACCTATCGCGATCTTCCATCAACCGTTGCCTCAGCTCGTGACGGCCAATGTTCGGCGGCCCGATCAAAACGATCGGCCTTTTGTGATTCGCCCGCGGATAGTACAACGCCACTTCTTCGTACGTCAATATTTCCTCGGACTCGTACTCTACAAAACGACGATTTACGTTACGGCGGAGGGCTAGCTAGAATGGGGAAAGGAATCAACACGGCCAACGCGCGAAAATATTTACCGTCGGAGTTTGACGAATAAATTGGGTAACCGCCGTCTTGATACAGCGACTTCTTTTTCCGTTTTTTCGTGTTCTTTTTGCCGCAGAGGAACGTGTTTTGCTTTTTGGGTTTGTCTTTGCCGGGCTTGTCGCCGGTAATGGTCTGCTTCAGGGCCTCGCGCTGATGTTGGAACGATTTACTAGGTATCAGACCGGCCAGCGTTTGGTCTTCTTCGCCCTCTCTAAACGCCTGCCACCAGTTCGCGTCCTCTTGCGATATAACGTGCAAAATGTCGCTCTTTTGGAAACTAATGCCCAACTCCCTGCACGGAATGTAACCGTCGTCCTCGGGATCGTAATCGAAGTGCGCTTTCATATGCATCTGCCAATGATCGTGCGTGTCGATAAATCGCGTGTTCGAATAGCGCGCGCGCGGTTTAAAAACGAAAACGATTTTCGGGTAAAATCGAACGAGGGTACCGTAAAACGTTATTAGGGTACGTAACGGGGAGAATTCGGACGTGCGCGCGGGTCACTGTATAAACACGGGTTAGCGTTACCACCGAAAAGCACTTACGATGAAATTCTCTCGGTTCCCGTTGGAATTTTGGTACGTAATCCGGTTGGCGCCGGGTACAATCATGAACGTCAGCGGTCCAGTCATCACCGACAAGATATCACAGACATCGTTTATGGATTTGCCGCGCATCTCCACCCCGTTCACCTCTAGCACTTCGTCGCCTTCGTGCAGTAGTCCGCTCTTTTCGGCCGCGCCGCCGCGCACTATCCGTCCGATGATCACCGCGTCGCCGTCGTTCCGCACCGTGGCGCCCTGCGTACAACGGTCGCCCGGCGACGAGACCGATTAGTTCGAAAATTCAGTTCGGGGGGGGGGCTTTCGTACGTACCAACGGTTCGTTGGTCTTCTCGATGTTGATAATGGTGATGTTCGGCGGATGTTGGTCCGCGTTATACATGGACGGGTCGCTGCTACTGGCCGGTAACGTGACCGTCAATTCGGTGGCGTGCTCGTCCCGCGGCAACACATCCTGCGCCACCGTGTCGTGCGCCCACAGTACGCCCTCGAACTCGTATTGGGACAACAGTTTGGCGAGTTCCGACGCTTCGGACAGCGCGCTGTTTTGTATGCTCTCCAGGCACTAAAACCGGACCGTAACAAACGCCGACGATTTCATCAACGTTACGTACGTAACGGCGTTTACCGGCAATACTCACGTCTCGGACCAGGTTTTGCGCTTCCAGGGTCACCGGCCGTTTGGTCGTGGTCGGCGGCCACAACTGTTGCACCTTGTTGTGCACGGACAACACGCGGACGAACTCCGGGTTCAGCAACAGGCATTGGATCACCGTGACGTCCGGGTCAGACTTGTTGCCGACGTAGATCCCGTTCTTTTTCAACTGCAAGTGTACCCTTTGGAGGGCGGCGATCAGTTCGCCGTACCCTGCGGACAACGAGCGCGATACACGTCTTAACGGCCGCTGACGAACGAAACGAATACGCGGCCGATCCACCGCCGGACACACTGGGGACGGGCCCCGGCGCGCGTTATTGTCGTGGGCAGCAGGTACGGCACGCCGCACCGACGTTATAATATTATCGTCACGAGTGTCAGTGACAGGTTGTTTATGCGGGGCGTGCTCGTGTCTGCGTGTGGAATGACGTGACCTGAATGCTTGGGCGACATCAGCATTCCATTATGTGTTGTTTCCGACCGGAACACAATGTGAACGCCCGCCTCCCCACTCCTTCCCCCCCTGTATACGACGTTCCCCAGCATCGAAACCGCCGACTTGACTTTACTGTTCCCCCTTCTATCGCATACACTAGCCCCCCTCTCTCTCTAGTACACACACACACACTCGCTGGCTCTTTACGACAATCCCCAAAACAAACACCTTTAAAATACGCTACTCACCGACAACCCTGTATATCGGCTCGTACGGTTCCTGAGGCTCTTCGGCAACCCCGGCGGCGTTGTCCTCGTCGTGTTCCGACGAAAACCCATCGTTCACGATCCCGGTTTCCGGCGGTTCGTGTTCGAGTTCCCGAAGTTTTTTCGATCCTCTCAATGATCGGTTAAGAAATTCGTTTTGTTGAGCGACCCTGTCCTCTTCTTCTTTGCGCTTTCGCAACGCGTCCTGCGAACACAAACGCCCCGTTTTTATTTGCCGTAAACGCGCCGCGCCGCGTCCCCCATAATGCGCGAGACGACCGGCGCGCGCCCTTTCACGCGCGGCTACCGATCTTTAAAAACCCATTTTTACCCAACGGCCGTTGCCGCCGATCGGTGAACACGGGACAATGTCGACCATCGTCCGTAACGTATAGCGGTAGTTCCACGTTCGCGTGTCACTCGGCCACGCGTACCGTATCACACTGAGGGTCCGGCGCGCGCGTTAAAAAGCTAATACACGCCCGGGGCCCGACGTCACGTGTTTACGGTCGGCCGGACCGCCGGATAAAGCTGCAGAACGGCGCGCGCGGCCACATCCGATTGGGAGGAGTAACGCACGTTCCTCGACGTACGACGGTATTTTTTTTTTTTTTTAGATTTATTGTGTCGTAGTTTTTTGTTTTCGCTATAATTGGACGACCACAAAACATTGTTGCCGGTAAAATAATTACAAAGACATTATAATATAAAACTTTGGGTCATACACGAGACGTACGAGAGGTCATTGTCGAGCCAACGAAATTCGCACGAATTTACTATAAAGAAATATGAAACGTGTGCGCGCGCGTACGCTGAACGAGAAGAATAACGTCTATAATTTTTGAAAATTCCGTTTACGCGATCGCGTTACGTACGTATTTCCCGTAATAATAAACGTCCGTAAAAATATTACTTAATCGTTCTTGAACGCGTAGATAATAGAAACGTTGTTTTACGCGATTATTTACGCCGTACGCCGCGTAAACTACGGCGGTATATCGACATTATCGTCGAAGATTAAACTGCGCGGCTTGCGACTTACGAACACGAAATTAACGCGCTAATTTAGTAGCTATTCGAACGCTGTTGTTTCTGTTTAAGGACGCTAGCTACTATGTTGGGCCGACGCGTAGACAGCGTAGACGTCCGCCCGCGAATTATTTCAAAATCGGAAAATAGAGCCGCGACGGTATTAAGCGTGCAGTCGTCAAACGCGCGCGTATCTACTACGTTTGTATTGCCCCTCGCGTCGCTGTTTACCGGATAAGATTAGAGAATTAATATAAAGTAGGCGCGCTACAGTATCGTATTCTCCCGTTCCGGCGGCATTACTGCGACGGCGAAACGATATAATATTCCATCGGGTCGAAACTGAAAACAAATCGTTCGTCGAAATCGCACACGACATTACGCACGCGTGTAATAAACTTACGACCGAGGCGGGCGGGGGACAAATTCTATTTCCGCAGAATTATTCCGACGGGTTTTTTTAGTCTCCTCGTAACGTTCGAACGTAATTATTATTATTTTTTTAACGAATTCGATATTTTCATTAGGTGCGTTCGAGAATATTGGTGGTGGTGACCGTGGTCGCGTCGCGTAAACAGCGACGGTGGAACGGTATCTCTTTCGAACTTATCGAACCGATTCCGCGTTAACTACAATTATTGTATTCTATTGTTTATATTGTACGATGAAATTCGTTACAACGGACGAGCGAAAGAATCGTGAAAACCGAGCGTTTCCAATAATAATAACGATAATAAATGTTAATAATTTTTCAGAATATTAAGGACGCGTTTGTAAAACGTAAATTTTAAGAGAGAAAAAAAAACCATAATTACCCATCCAATACGAGCCATTGATTATTTAGTAGGCGTGTACGCACAATCGCTTGGATGTACGGTAGAAACCGTAATGAGCGAAAGCCCGTTTAAAAAACGATTATACGTGCGTGTGTTTTTTATCTCTTTGAAAACGCGTAATCTCGAGTGTACTGGCAAAATTACGTATATATATGTATTACTACAACGTAGTACAACTAGACGAATCGTTTGGTGATGTTTTTGTACACACGACGCGTGTAAAGTTTTTTTTTTTTTTTTGTTTAATATTTACTCTTCGAGACGGTGAATAACATTGAGAGAAAGAGAGAGAGCAAACGCGGAATTCGAAAAACATCGCTTTGCCGACGACGACAAAAGACGAATAAAAAAAAAAACGTTTTTCGAACGCCCGAAGAAGATCCGCGTTTTCTATAATCTCCATAAAAGCGTACGCGCGGTTCGTAAATATACGTCGCGTTTCTTTTTTTTCTTCAAAAAATTTATAATAACGCGCGTTTAAAAAAACATCTGCCGCGGTCGTATTATTGTGCGTATACCTGGTATACAGCGTACCGTGGAAGAAAAAAAATAACGTACCCGTAATATAATGAAACGCGCGTGAAAAAAACACGATAGGGCGTGTACAGAAAAGTCGGTGGTAGACGACCTGTTGTATTACTACCACTACTACTACACCTGCTACGACGCGCGATAAAAAACATCTACCCCCCCCCGGGGCGAAATCCCTCGTTTTTCCCGAAAAGTCTTTATACATCCCGACGTGTCCCTGTGCGCGCGTCGTGCTGCCGAGTCATCCGTGATATCGTCCCGACGTTCGCGTATTATCGTACCAACAATACAAGCTGACCGTTATCCGTTCCGTAGACGCGTACAAAGCGCGGAACGCGTTCGTCACAAATCATATTCGCGTCGCTCACGGCCCCGAGAACGGTCGAAACGTATGACACTTCCCCTTCCCCTGGGGTAGGCATTCTTACGTACCGTTCGTTTAGTTTTCCGGGCGAGCCGTGCGAAAAATCGTGCGAACCTAGGCGGGGATAGAGGCGAAACGTCGGGTCCACCCGGTGGATATCACAACGGTTATCCTCCGACCGTTCGAACATTATCGATACGACGTTTTTTTTACGTGTTTCGCGGTACGGACCGAACCATCGGATCGACCGGCGTCTATTGATTTCGTGACGACGACGTATTGTCGGACGTTCGCCTAGCGGAAATTCCGACGAATTCGTCCGTCGACCGCGCACCGGAGGACGGACCGCCGATAACAGTACGCCGGCCAATCGCGTCTGTACGTTTTTCCCACGTTCGTATTCGTGAGAGGGCCCCCCGCCCGCGCGTTTCCGTTCTCGCGCCATAATTTGTACACGCCGCGCGTTTTTCGCGCGGCTCGTCCGAGACAAACGCGATTTACGACCCCGCCGGTCGGTTATTAGCCCGATACTTATCGGTCGCGCCGTTCCGAACTCGAAACGTACCCGCGCAAAAACGACCGAAAACACTCGCGCACCAAACCCGTCGGCCGTACGGTTTTGCGTTTTTGTTTCCGCCTGCCGAACGCCAGACGCGTTCCGTGATTGGATGTCATTAATTATCGGTCGACGCGACGACGATTTGTAGCCGTAGATCCGCGCGGCTATTACGCGTATTGTACTAAAATATCGTACACGCCGCCGGCAACGGGCAGTGGAGGCGAGACACGCGCGGACATGGCCCGAAAATTGTTAGGAAACATTAATTTCTCGTATATTTTTAGTCAATAATAACGAAAAACTAATACGTGTTTTAACTTCAACGCACGTAATAATATAACGTGTTCGTTAAAAACGAATAATCTATTAACGTTTATAACGTGTCTCGTTTCGTTAGGGTCGTCCGATTTATTTATTTTTAAAATAAACCCCCTCTCCCGACCCCTCCAAATTCGAGTTTAAGTACGCCACTGTCCGGGCACGTGGAAATCGAACGAACCGAATTGTATAAACGAATACGAAAATAACGTTGTTTTACGTTTCGCGTAGCGTACGCGCCATACGACGTCTGTTCGTACCGTTGTCTCTCGCCACCCGATATGAAAACGCCGGCGGTAAAAGCGTACGGACTTATCGTCTCTCCGCCGCGACAATTCGTTATTTTCGCGTCCTCGTTAGATAAACGAAACGTAGCGCCTACGGCGTACACGTAATATAGAGTGGATCGATCGTGTACAGGTAGTTGTTTATCCGGTTGATAACGCGAAAAATTGCGTCGTATCGCGCGGAACGGTTCGTATTGGCGCCATTTTTACGCGCGCCAACGAACGAAACCAAGAAATAAACGGCGACAAACCGAGTTCGACGCGTATTCGCTTTGTTTTTGTACCCGGTATTTATATCAAGCATATTTCTTCGGGCGAACGATTAGGACAGTGGTTACCAAAAGTGGCGGGCCACTAGCCGCGGGAAAATCGAACAAAACCCAATCTAATCTTCAAATAATTGAGGTAGTCGAAACGACGGACGCGCGGTGCGTTGTCACGGTTATTACGAGACGATAATTACGGGACGAGTGTTTCGTCCAATAATATTATTCGAACGGACGATTCGTGTCGGACGCGCGAGAGTTTTCTTTTTCGTCGCTCGACAACGACTTCGAAAATTACACTACCGCCACGGCAGAGTGTCCCTCGGTACGACGAATTCGTTTCCCGTGTCTTTTACACAACGTATACAAAACGCGAACGCAAATCGCGCGTCGTATATTCTCGTCCTTGGACGGTATATTCTTTTGAATAAAATATCGACGATTTTCATTGATGAAACGTGTCGACGTAACACACACAAATATATATTACGAACGGCAAATAGATTATATTGTTTTCGGCAAGGACATTTTGTCACAATAAAGATTTATAGTGACAAAAAAAAAAAGGTATCCCCGAAATCGCGAGAAATAAATATATATATACGCGCGTAAAAGAATGTTCAGATCGAACGTCGTACGATCATCAGCAGGTACCACCACCTGTGTACGTATCGTTTATATAGCCCCCGGTAATGGTTCGGTGTAGATATACAATGTGGAATGCGAAGGTCATGCGCGAGAGATACCTGCGTTTGGTGTATACCTGTGTCGTCGTGCGTTATATACTATGTGTATAGTAACCTAACCGTGTGGTGTTCCGAAAAAAAAAATAATAATAATAATCCGTCCGCACGTCGCGTCCGTCGTATATCGTACCGGAACGGGGCCGACGCGAATTTCACGGAGCGCGGACCCCATACGCGCTATAATACACTACTACCATAAGGTAGCGAAAAACGGTAATAACAACGAAATTGGATTAAATCGATCGGAAAACCGAAGGAAATACCGTCCGTATATGAGCGGAGTACGTTTAAAATGGTTGTACGACGGTTGAAAAATCGCTAAAATACGGTTCCGACGCCCGATATTCTCGTACGACGTTACGTATCACAAGCGTACGCAGCCGCGCGTCGAATACGACGTTTTCGCTATTACACGGGCGCCGGACGGACGCGTATTGAAGGCTACACCGATAACGTTAGTCCAGCGTTATCCTACGTAACATTACGGAACAAACTCGCCAAACGATTTTAGCCGTAATATTTTCTCGGGGTTCAAACGCGCGCAAATTGTTTCTGGAAACGGCGTCGAATAACACGGCGGTGGTAACCCGACGAAATATATACGGTCGCGCGCTTATCGCCGCCGTACATACTCGACACGGTGCGTGAATGACACGACGCATACCTGGTACTTTTTGATGCTCTCCAACTGCTCCTTAGTGGGCTCCGTGGACGATATGGTAACGATCGTGTTATTATTGATGCTGGCCTGTTGAAGCTGTTGTTTGATCACGTCGGACCGCGGCGGTGGTGGTGGCGGCGGAGCCGAATGCCTCTCTGGTACCGCCGAACCGTTCTAAAATAACAATTACGACGGAAATGTATATATATATATATATATACACACGAGTAAACTAACGGACGGACAAAAACCGACGAGTAAAAAAATCGACGAAAAACGGGAAACGCGTAATCGAGAAAGTCGTAACTGCGAATTCTTCCGTTAAACGCTACAGCCGTACCGGGGGGGGAGGGCTAACGGTCGTCGCAACTTAATAGCCTGTACTCAGGGGGTTCGAGGACCTATCGATCCGGAGAAAGGCGCGGTCATTACGTTCGTTATTTGTACGCGTTTATAGTGCCGATATAATAAACAATTGCCGTGTTCGAACGTTACGGGTCCACAGTACGTACGTAGGTAACGTATTACGGACGAACCGATTGGAAATAGTAATCATCGCCGATCGTGACGACGGTTATTCGTTAAACGCGAGATGATGGGAGGACTCGAAGTTCGATTCTTCCGGCATACGGTCGGGAACACGTTTTTATATATACCGATATCGGTGGGTTAGGTTATACGTACAAAGCGTCGCGGCAATAGCTGGAACGAAGGGTGAAGATGGAAGCCGCAAAGGCGAAGAGCCCCCCCCCCGTAGGGCTTAATCTGGAGAGCCGAAACTTGTAAACGTATTTATGTGTATAATGGGGTAATTGATGTACATGATGCTGGCGTGTATTTATTAACGTAAGGTTGATCGTGTACTTTGTTCGTTTACGTGTATAAACGTTCGTTTGTATATATATATATATTTGGCCAAATAAACGATGGCGTCCCACTGCACTGACGTAATGTCCACCAAGGTACCGGGGGCAGCGGGTGTATTGCCGAATTAAAGAAAAAAAAGGTTAGGTATCGAGAAACGCCAGAGTTTATACCTCGTATATACTACGTTCGATTCTCTCCGACGTCCGAAACTGAACGCGACTTTAGGGGTAGTATTTTTTTATTCGACGGTCCGCGAAAGTACTCGACGAAAATAGATTAACAACGAAACCCCCGTAGTTCGCGCGCCACGAACGAGTCGAAGGTCGAAGCGCGCGTCAAATAGTAAATACGTTTATTTTTATGTAATACGGAGTGATAAACACGATCGTATTTTGTCTACGCGTGGTGCTTGGACAAAACGGATTACGACGAACACCGTCGAGTTTCTCGTTTTGGGCAAAAAATTAATAGCGCGCAATACACACTAACGCGTCAACTACGCTATTATATTTTCCGACGAACGGAATAATGAAACGTACGACGACGTACTCGGGCGCGCGGGTAGATCAAAAACGAAATCGGAAAATTGAAATAAAATTCAGAAAGAATCGTAAAGACAAAAATGTGGTTTACGCGCGTCGCTTTTTTTTTAAAAAAAAAACCATTTTGAAATACGTAATATACTGTATATAAGTTAAATCGTTTGAGCGATTAAAAACACGACTACGTATCGGTATTGATTAACGACCAGGAAGGTTTCAAACGGTTTTTTATTACGTAGGGAGCGAATATTTGTAGGTTTCAATCGAGACGCCTATATAGAATAATAATAACTAGTAACCTTAAAAACGGACGCGCTTAATTAGTCGTATATTAATTAGCGGAGACGAAAAATCCAAAATTATTCGTTACTAAACAGCGAACGAATAGTATGATTTTAAAAATGTCCAATAAACAAACAAGTAATTATATAAAGTTCGTTATTATAATTATATCCAATAATTGTGTTACGTTTGTTAAATATACGTAAACGAAACGCAATGTTCCGGAACGTGATTAAAACGTTCTATTCTATTATATCCTTTCCTCCCTGGAAATCGCACAGCGCGTTATTTATAATTACAAAATTATGGCTCGAAAAACAAAAGCAATTAAATTTTACCCCTTTTTTAAATAGCCTAAATGGATTCGTCGTACGCGAAATAATATTCACGTACTACAACCATTGGCGTTCGATTCATTTTCCGGTAGAAAACAATGGAGCGAAATTGATTTACGAAAAGTTCGTTCGTTCCAATAATTCGCTATTGTATAATAACGATCGTAAATAATTCGCAACGAACCCAAACATCTTTATTAACCCAAATCGTTTAAAATGCCAGCTCGTAAATCGCTAAATATTGAAAAGTAATTTTCACGTACCGTACATTTATCGTGTTATAATTCTCCACATTTAAATTATTAACGATCCGCTGTTTAAACGTTAATATTTTATAGTAATCAACGAACGACAATTATCGTGTACGATTAAAATAATCGGAAAATAAACAAACTGTATCTGTGTATTATACCGTAATTAGGTTGAACGAAAAATATAATTACGCTTTATAATAATAATTGTTATTTTAATTACTAGCGTTGACTTTGATACTAAAAAGTTATTCGTTTTTTTTGCTACTTTATAGCTAGGATACCTTCGTATTACGAGCCCGTATAAAATGACGAACAATTTAAAGCGAAAATAATCGAACGGCGTCTTCGTATACTTAAATATTTCTCCGACTTACGTACGCAGATTATACGTTACACGAATATTCGTTTTATAATCGAGAATTAATGTTATTTTTTTTTTTAAATTAAACGTAATAACGTCGCCACGGATCGCTTTTAATACCTATTTACGGGGAGTTAGCAATTTGTAACCGGATTTTTGAATAAATTTACGGGAAAAAAAATAAACGTAAATATTTAATATAAACAAGAAGGAGCGTCGGGCCTAAATTACGGACGATAAATACGTCACATAACAAAAACGACAGTTCTCTAATTTACTTTTACACCTGCGCGTGTGCGCGCGTACGCCGGACATAATTGATACGCGACCGTATTCTGCTATTGGACGGTTAATAACCGCGTCGTGCGTGCCGAAATTCTATTTACGCGCACTTAAAAAACGAATTCCACGTACCGGGAAGGAAAAGTGTTTTAAACACTTCGCCCCGCCATCACCCCCGCGAAGAAAAAAATTACCACAAATAACCGAACGATCACCAGTAAAACATCTATAACAAATAATCGTTAATTCCGTTTCGCCATTATTATCGACGTTTATGGAATACGATAATTTAACTACCGGAGAGAACGTGTATACGTCCGCATTATTATGTCGACTCTTTTGACAACGCCGCTATAGGTCCCTGGATATGGGTTCGTTCCACGAACGAGCGGGCCGAAGCCAATAGTGTTCGAGGACGTCTCGAACTATATAATATTGGGTCGTTACTTCAATACCGAACGATATTAAGAAACGTCGCCATAAACGTCGTCGGAAATTCGTTCGAGATGGTTGAAAATCGACGAAAACTAACGATTATCCTCTATCCGTCCACCGAGAACGACGTCCGCGCACAACGGACATACCCAAATCGGTAGCGCGCCGTCGATTTATTTACGTTTCGGGCGATTCGAACCGGTTAAACAACAACGAAAAGTCAAAAATATCCCGCGGTCGTCGAACGACAAATGTCCGACTACGGTCGCTACGTGTTTAATGATCGAAGCTCGAACACGTCGGACATGTTCTCGCCATACACACGACTACGGGAGACACGTTCGTATTTCGAAAACCGATCGATCACGTACCGTTTGGATTTTCGAGGCGTTTCACAACCGTCGGACGTCGGGGGCGATGAAAAATATATGAGCTACCATCCCAGCGAGCCGACGGGCCACCGTCGGTTTTCTTTTAAAAACGAAAACGCACGTACCTGTGTCCCGGCGGAGGCGCGATTCGACCTGGACGGCGGCGGATACCTGGGCGGCGTTTTATTACGCGCGATGAACGTGTCCGGCACGTCGACGGCCATTTCGCGATGCGGCCCATTCTCCAGCGTAGTCATCATGACCATCATGTCCAGCGTTTCGCCCGTCACGTCGTCGACGGCCCGCTTTTTTTCCAGCGTACCGTCGTCGGTGCCCGCGCGGACCAATCCGTTGCCACTTCTGCGACGAGACCTGTAGACAAACGAAACACATGTTTGTCGTTTAATCGACTACGCGCGATAACCTACGACCGTTCCGTATTCACGATCACGGGCCACGGAAGCGAATGAAAACGATCGCCGCCGCGCGTGTATGTACACGTTCGCCGTACATCGTACGATTTCGACGTCGTTAACGAAACGCGCGACGAAAATGTACGTGCGCGGTCGCCATCAAATAAAAATCGGCGTCGACGAGTTGAAAACGACGTCTAACCTGCCGTGAACGTCGCATTCGCCGCCCTAATGGCGGTTGGCGCCACTTGAGGTTATATACGCGCGCCTATCTATCTATATATATACACACACACACACACGTATATATGACGACGTTACGAAGAAAACAAATTCGAAACACTCCGGCGTGAATGATAAAACGATAAAACCACCGTTAAGGCGAGGTCGGGGAGAAAATCCACTACACGCGGCGGCCGTTTTAGGCGCATATAAATACCTAGGTATTACGCCGACGCGTAGTGGTGACCGCTAAATAGAGCGCTGTTCACCGTTTATAAACGTAAGAGGCCTTCGAATGGGTATTTGCGGTCGGATCGACGAAGACTTTTTGCACTAAATACCGAAAGCGAAATAACGAAAAAAAAAAATAACAAAAACGAAGAATAACTGGAAATATCTATTACGTAAACACGGTCGAAAATGGTTACAATACGACGTACGCGAGAACGGTATTATCGGTTCACGTCGATTTAGTCGTTTAAACAATTTATATAACTAAGGTTGTGTATATAAATATATATGTCGTTACTAGCGCTTAAACAGAAATACGGTCGTCGATTCGAGTAAATAACGAAAAATTCGAGTACCTAGATATCTGTTGTACGTTAAATAGTTGTACAAACTACACACGCCGTTTTTAAACAAACCGCGTTATTTCGTTTCTCGTTGGCTACGCTAAGATAATATCGAATGACTCGGACATATACGTGCCCGTGTGTACGCGTACGCGGTAATAACGTAGCCTTCAAAAACCAAAAAAATAAAAAGCGTTTCGCCGGTGTTTACGCGAAATTTCGTACGTTCTCGCGTATTAAATAATACGCGTTCGTAATTAGTAAAACGAAACGTTATTAAAACATAATTATCGTTCTACACCGTAAGTACGTAACGGAAATTTATACGACTGTTATTATTATTTTTCGAGAAAAACATATACGTATATACACATTATATAAATTATAATATTATATAATAAACCGAGCGGGGTCCGTTACGTAGATTTATAGGCCGACACGATTTTTACCAAAAACGAAAAATCTATCGCACAGAGGTATCGTAAGAAACGTCTTTCGCCATTCCGGTTGCCTACGCTATTCTGGGCGCGCGCGCTGGAAAACTCCATCGGTTTAACCGCAAGGTTATCGTGGACAAAAATGTTTCCTTGAACTACGTAAACGAATAACGTTGATGATAATCGGTCGTGTAGGGGAAACGCGTAAAAAAAAAACAAACCTTGTTCGCGATCGCGGCGTGACCAGGCACTACGGCGGACCGACGTTACGTATAATAATATTTAATTTAGGAAAATCCGAGATTTTATCGTTTTAGTTACGCTATGTGTACCGATGTGGGTACGTATATATATATATATATATATATACGTAACGGAAAGTATATAGTTTGGCAACGGTAGAAAAAAAAACGGCCGAACGCGACCGCGCTGGAATCTTTCACGCGGAAACCATATATGAAATCGAACGAAACACGTCGATCAAATAACGCTGTAAATAAAGCGCTACGTACGACTGTCCCGTGGAGTACGCCTACTTACGGCCAATATATTTTATACGAAACTGGCCGTGGACCGTAAAAACCGTAAATGTTTCGAAAGACGCACGAATAATAGGATAATAATTACGACCGTAGGGGAAACACGCCGTTGCGTATTTACGGATCGGTATACAGTGGGAGAGAAATCAATACCGCGAGAAAACGATCGACAATATACATACACAATAATTACGCGCGACCGTCGAAAAAATAATAATAAATCGGTACCTACGGAATACCGTCCGTCCACGACGGTTGGCGCCGTGTATGTTTTACGGATATAAAACGACCGAACGAAAACGTTCGTTTGAAATTCCGAAAACCCGATTCCGTTCGTTTGGCCACGACGCGCGCGCCGCCGACCCGCGGGCTCTATTTCGTATTCGCCGCGAACGATCGGAAAACGCGGACGGACGTTCGGTACAATTCGAACGTTATTCGTTCCCCGAAACGTTTCGATTTTCGTATTTAGAATACTCTCCCCGCCCGCAATCACGCGTCCGACACACACGTACGCGGTACCCACGAATACGGTATAGTAAATTTAGTTTGTACGTTATTTACGTAACTCTTCTAGATATATCTTATATATCCGCGGCGTACCGGTGTTGTATCCGACGTTTAACGAATATATTTTTCATTCGTTTACGCGATAAAATGTACGTGAATAATTATCGACGCGCTTCAAATTATCGTTTAGTCGTGTCAACCGGAGGCGCGAATTTTGAACGTGTTGAAATGTTCGATTAAAACGTTCCGCGTGTAAACGTCGTATCGATTATATCTATCTATTATCGTTATCCAACTACTTCGCGAAAACGTCCGCACGATGATCCGGTACAAGTGAAAAGTGGTACTTCGCGTATAGCTTCGAATAATTAGCGCTCGCTTCGTAATGATCGGAAGAATTTAAAAACGTTCGTGTATTAGCTGTCAACTTTGGCGCGCCAAGAACGAATATGGTCGAAACTAACCGAATAATATAATATTACAAATTCGACCGTTTGTATTAATTACGTAATAAACTTTTTCGAAAATTTTTTTTTTTGTAATTACTTAATTTGTCGTAGTTATGAGAGGTTGCAAGCGCTATCCGCTATTCGATTCGTTTAAACATCCGTAGGGCAAACGATCAAAGCTAAATCGATAACGGTATCGTATCGGAATCGTCGAGTAATTCGTAGTTTTTGTTTTCCTCCGCGAAAACGCGAAGACTTTGTACGGCGGACGAGGAAAACGCGCCGGTACTTTGACCCGTTCTTTGTGATTCCCAAGACAATACGTACGACCGATTTTCGTCGAAGAACCGAGACGAATCGTTATTATTACGGCGGCCACTGCACGCAAATACGTTCTTTTGTCCGTGTACGGCCCGCGTGATTATAGATCGGACGTTCGCGGACCCTAAATACAAAAGCGACGGGCCCGTAAGTGACAAGCGTCGGGAAACGACGTGCCGAAGGTGCACACACCACACACACACACACGTACGTACACGCACAACGGCGCGTTGAAAACGTGTCTCGTTCGTCCGGCGGCGTTTGCCGAACCAAAGAAGAAGAATATACGCGAATCGTAATAAATGTAGCGTAACGTTCGCGCGGCGTTTGGTGACGGGGGGCACAAATAGGCCGCAACGAGACTTGAGTACCATTCGGAACGAAATCTCCAACGACGCGACGATAATAACAACACTCGTATATATAACGCGCTTTACGTAAATATCGGCGAAATAACGTTAGACGGGGCCGAACATTCGGCGAGCGCGATGTATTCCCTATTCCGCGGGTTCGGTTTGCCGATCGGAAATTCGTATTCGCGCGGACCGAGACAACGGCCGGTATACTCACCACGTGTGCCAATAATACGGTAACAGTTTCATAGTTCGACCGGACGGAATAGCTATCAGTCCCAACAGGGTAAGGCGGAAGAAAGTCTACGGACGATGCTGATGACGACGACGACGGCGGCGTCGGCGGCGGCGGCGACGTGGATGACAACAACAACGGGGACGAGTGCTGCTGCTGCTGCTGACGAACGGACGATGGCCAACAGCGCACATAGCGCGCACGAACCGACCGAAAGCGAACGACACTGACACCGGACTGGCGGGCCCGCGTCGTCGTCGTCGGAAGAACCGGACCGTCGGCGACAGGTCGGCGGCGCGACGGTGGGGACGTAACGGGCGGCGGTGTGCGCGCGTACCTGCGTGCCGTGTAGTAGTCGGCCGTTTTCTTCTCGACATGGCCCACGGCGCAACCACCACGAAGACGAACACGGGCGTCCGGTGTACGTGTATTTGTACACGGACCGGCCCGACACGACCCTCACACACGGCACAATGGACTCGCGGGTGCGCACAGACCCCGGGTGGGAGGGGGCGATACGCGCGCACCTGTGCTCGTACGTGCGTGTATACCTGTGTCCGTCGAATTCCTGACCCTTTGTGACAAGTCGCCCGTCGTCGTCGTTTCCTGCGCACTATACACTCACACACACACACACACACACGTACATACACATAACACGCGCACCGCGCGTCACTTTCCCCCTCGTCTCCTTATCGCCATCGTCGTCGTCGTCGTCGTCGTCGTCGTCGTTGTCGTCGCCGCCGATGGAATCGAGGGGGGAAAAGATAATAATAACCCACGAAAATCTTCTACCGAAACTGCCCCGGGGCACAGTTTACAGACACGACCCCACCAAGTCTCGTCCTATCGGAATTCGAAATCGTGCACGAATATTTTACGTACGTACATCGTCGGGAATTATCGTACGCTTCACGGTTCTACGCGCCGGGATAACAATTATATTCTCGAATCGTCGGACGAAAGTTGTCCGGACGGCGTTTGTCCCCCCCGGTTCGAAAACTCGAACGCGGAATACCATCGGATTACGCGGGGTAACTTCTCCGGTATTCGCTCGATACATTCGGTAATATTTTAGACACGTGGTTTTCCACCTAACGTATACGGATCGGACGTCGTATACCGAAAACGATACTCCGCTCGAACCGTTCTTACGATCGTCGAATGATCCCACTAACGACGACGAATCGGCCGCAAAAACTCGCGGCCGTATATGAGAAAACGGTTTGGAAAACGAACGTGCGAAACGTGTACCGTCGAAAAGTACGTCTGTGTTACGAAATGTCGAAAGTAACGATAAGAAATATAATTTAGTCGTCGTCGCTGATTGTAGCGGCGAACGTACGCATTTCCAGACTAGACATCGTAAAAACTAAACCGACGATTACGGCAACGAACGGGTTTGAATTTTGTACGTCGATTACGAGCGTCGAAAAATATTTGATTGTTTGATGGCGTTAGAGAAGATTTCGCGGTGGAAATAATCGAGAAAAGTACGCGGATTGTAACAATAATTAATCGTGTACCGAAAGAGGTGTAGTAGTCGATTTGTTCCGATCGTTCTTAAAATGAAATTCGAGCACATTTTTTTCGACCAACGACCTTTAAACGAACGTAGATTATCGACGCGTTAGTGGACGATTCGCCGTATGTATATATATATATATATATATAATTCGGCGAAACCTCCGCGATCTTTTTTGGTCCTTGTTCACAAAAGTCTAACCTGGGCACCCTGAACTCTGAAGTAATACTAAAAAACCATGATTCATATACTTCGCGAACTGTATATGTGTACAAAGTAACGATCATTATTATCCGAAAATAAAAACGATTTAATTACCGCCCAAAAGCGAACGGCCGATCGTCGATCGCGATAGCTATATATATACAGCGTACGTGTATAATATTAATATTCGTGTTGTTAGAAACGTATCCCCGACGTATTTCTTTATTATTTAAAGTCGTTTTTATCACCGCGACGGTTATGTTCGAGAATAATAAATGTATTTCGTCCAATTACTGGCAATAACTCGGAAAGTCATAACAAGCGAAACGTAATCGCCGATATTATATAGTTCTGGCCGTCGCGACGTGCGAACGTGTACGATATACAATAATAATGCGAACATGTAACGTGGTTCTGGTTTTATAATCGATAACTGGTTATGTCACGCGCACGTGTGTATGTAGGAAAGTGGTAGGGGGGCAATGGAAAAAAGGCGCGTTTAATAATAATTTTCCTCTCCGTTCAGTATGACCAAGTCGAAATTTTTCGCCGACAGCGAATAAAATACCCGACCGTCACGGTCATAATGTGCGTCAACCGTGTCGTTCGATACACGCGAAATACGCGTACGTACCAGAGAACGGATCGCTGTCCGATTTTTTTTTTTCGAAATTCCCGAAAATGCGTTTTGAAATACGTAACGATTGCCGCGGAAATCCGATCTACGAACGAACTACGACGTAATACAATATCAATAGGAAATCGACTTTCGGAACGATATAATATATATATACACACGCGTAATTGTATCCGCGTAATACACCTAAGGTACGCGAAATACCCGCGTATCACTAAACGTCGTTAAACATTCGCTACTTAGACGACTCGTAGTAAATACATATATATTTAAGCCTACGGCGGGCGTAATTTTAATTACGCCGGAAAACCGTGGTACGATATTGACGCGCGGTGCACGCCGCAACGTAGTCGGTAAAAATACCCGTTCCCCTTTGTTGGGCGCGCGTTACCGTGGTAAATAAAAGACAGGTGGACCGTAAACAAAAAAAAAATAAACAGCCCTCGTCGAAATCCCGTCGTTTCGGAGGGGCGAACGTTCGTGTTCTCGCATAACTTCTCTTCATTGTCTACGCCGCAGCCACATAGTCGTTACGTCGACTAGTGTGGGCGGCGGCGGCGGCGGAATCACGCGCCGCAGTTCTCCCTACTGTACGTTTAGGATGTATGTGTGTGTATATATATATATTGTACATATACGCCGTAACGAAAACTACCTGCCACGTACACGCACACGGTATTTGTACGCGCGTCTTTTAAACCGTCGAAAACATCTTACAACGTTAAATTTTACAACGACCAGGATTGGTCTTGACGTTCGAAATACGCTCGGCGAAATATGTCCACCGACGGCGAATTCTGACGGCCGGTAATACGCGATATTCCGAGAACAAAGGGTCCGTTTCACCGCTCGCACGAACGTGTGGTCTTAATTGGAATGTAAAAAAAAAAAAACGAAACGCCGCGGAATCGAAAATACGATATACAAAAATACGATCTTCGGCCGTTCGCCTTATCTCGTATTACCTCGATAACAGATGACACGGCGAACACGGACGTCCAGCGAACAAACGTAGTGTCGAGTAAGTACATTATTGCGACGAAACTCGGTACGTCTTATTTGTCGTTCGCGTTTGTCACGGTTCCGTTCGATTTCTTTAACGTTCGTGTCCGACGTTATATTCGAGATTACGTTTTCTTCTTTTATTTCCGCGCGCGATCGGGAGAACGTACGAATCACCGACGACGGGTTTTCGGACGAATTAAAAACCGTGACCGAAATTAACTCTACGTACGAATACGCTTTAGCTGTACGTTTTATATTTAGTCCGAGTACGTTTCATCGACCACCGGACGCGCGACAGAAATACGAATATTACAAATACACGAGTTTTACGTAAAATAATGACGGTGACGTCGTTCCGGTCTATCGTTTCGGATTCCGTTTTGTTATTAATATATAAACATATACAGTGGCGTACTTAGACCCCAATTTTGAGGTGGTTGGGGGGGGTAGTTTAATTTTTAAACAAATAAATCGGACGACCCTAACGAAACGAAATGTATTATAAACGTTAACGGATTATTGGTTTTTAATTAACGTGTTATATCATAACGTGTATTGAAGTTTAAAAATATTTTAGTTTTTCGTTATTATTGACTAAAGATATACGTCTCGTAAAAAATGTATTCTTTGATAAAATTTCCAAGAGGGGATTTCCTCCCCCCTCCCTGTTAGTAACTGTATATATACTCGCGTAGATATAAACATCGGGTGGTTCAATATCGAATTGGCGCCATCTCGATATTCGTTTTACAACAGACGAAACACTTTTGTCACGATTACCGTACGTTTACGAATTGTGGCCAACACTACCAGTAATGCGCACGATTTAACTACGCGCACACGCGATAGCTTTCTATATATCTTTTAAATCGCGACGCCGGCCCATTTACGACTACTCATACGACGAACGAACGTCACACGAGCGTTTCGCGCGTTCACCGTGTACGGATAAATCGAATATCGAAAACGACCATCGCGTTAGCGAATAATGTAGTCGCCGACCGTAGCCAGTATTCTACGGACGGGTTTTAAGCGACGACGCCGGTTGTTTTCAAAACACCGGGCGCGCGCGCTCTCTCTCTCTCTCTCTCTCTCTCACCTGCTTTGGGTTTCGTTGGTCTCGTCAACTGCCTTCAGTCTGTTATTATTCTCGGTGCCGTCTTTACAGATAAGGACCTCGGTAAGGCCATTGTTGAACGGCGAACTGGGTCTTCTGGCTGATTTGGGCTGATCCGATTGGTCGATTAGTTTACCGCCGTCGTCCGGTGGTGGTTGGCGCGGAGACCCTACGCGGTCTCTGTGCGGTACCTTATTGTCCAGAAAATCGCCGAGTTCGGTGGCCGGGCGCAATTGACGCATCAGCTACGTAACAACGAAAACACATATTGAATATAAATACCGCGTGTCGTTCGGTAATAATATTACGCGAATGAATTACACGTCGGATATACGTTGGACTTATAAAATAAGCAAAACGTTTATTTCGTTTTAAACGCGCGTAATAATTACGAATACAAAGAAAAGACCGCGTACTTCGAATAAATATTCGAATTTTTCGTTTTAAAATTTACATATACGTAGTTAGATACGCCCATCGAATATAATATTACGTTTAATAATAAGAAACGCGCCTATTACGGGCGGTATTTTAAATACGAATATAACGAGTAACGAAATATCGCGAACGAAAAAATGTTCGCGTTTACGTTC
The DNA here is from genome assembly GCA_025469175.1 of Geopemphigus sp. TES_GeoC_2020. Classification (NCBI taxonomy): domain Eukaryota; kingdom Metazoa; phylum Arthropoda; class Insecta; order Hemiptera; family Aphididae; genus Geopemphigus; species Geopemphigus sp. TES_GeoC_2020. The sequence goes on along the minus strand of JAIPRN010000290.1, from coordinate 74,509 downwards.
CGAGTGTTTACAACCGACCTTAATTTACCACTAATGTGCGTCCCATTATTATTAAAACTATGTACGGTAATTAAACGAATATTAAAAACGTTTTAATAAACGCGAAAATACCTCTCCGGCTACTATTTAAGGAACGAACGTATATTTTTAAATATTTTCAAATAACGCGTCGTCGTTGTTTGTTAATCTTAGAAACGAATACCGCGACACGTAAACAATTCGACCGGATTGTAAAACGGAAAAACTACACATTCGGCGAAACTCCAGGCAAACGGTCGACGGCGGAACGTTTCGGCGCCACGGTTCGATCTTTTTCTTACCGGTCTAACCCACAAACGTGTCTAATTAACTGGCTCGTAAATCTTAACGGCATAAAACGACCCGAATTTGTTTACTCGTTTCGCGGGTGTCGGGTTTCAAAATTGGGAGTTTTTGACCGGCGCTCGTATTTCACACAGTCGGTGGTAATCGTTCCCCCATAAAAGTAAACCGGGCGTTTGAAACAATCCAGAACTACTAAATCCACAAATCTGTATTTGTACCGAAATAACGTTGGAAACGCCGATAACGTTTAATATCGATTCGATATAGTTGTAAATAGACGTTCGAAAATAATAAATTCGACGTTTTTAAACAATAAAAACGCGTTCTCTCTTATTTCTGTATAAAACGATTTTTTTAAACACGTTATTAGACGAATTTGTTCGTTTCAAACTATTCTATCCCGATTAAACTAAAAATTATACGTTCCTCTAAATTTTAAATTAAAATTGTATTTTAAGGTAATATGGCGCTATATTATGTAAAATTCTATTTGTAAAATGGCGTTTGAAAAAAATACGGTAGGTTTTTTTTTTATTGTTTCCTACACCCGTAATAAGTTCATATTTTAGATAGGATACGCGTACTATGTCACGAATAATAATAATAATCTTTATCAAAAACCGTACTTTTACCATAAATTACCTACGACAAGCACGATACATCAAAATTATGAAAATCACGTGTCGTAACGACAAGCGAAACAAATAAAAGTACGTATTCGACGGTCGTTGATATTCGTCGGAAATCAATTTAAAAAATGTTCTTTTACTATTATTATGTTCACCGTACGATACCACCTAACTCGCTTTGGTGTATATAAAGTTACGGACACGAGAAACCGCCGTACGGTGTAAATACATATTACGTTTTCTCGACGAAATAATAGAAACGAAATAAATGCCGGGAAAACGCGCGTTTTTGACGAGTATTTCTCGCGAAAATATTAGCGCTTAAAACGAATAACGGACAATCGCGTTCTTCTTGACCGTTAAATTAATATTTTTACAGGCTCAAACGATTTTAATATCGCCATACCGTTTCAATTCCAATAGTATCGTTGTTATATTCGCTCTATTTCGCTATCGAATAACGGACGAATAAATTCACGTTCGTACTCTGACGAAGAACGTACGCCTATACGTTTCCGGTAATTCGTACGCAAATTTTAGTTAGAATGTCGCCCGATACGATACATGAAACACCTGACTGACTCATTTCCGGGTGATACATTTGAAAACCATTTTACGCGATAAATATATATCGCGATTAACGTTACGCGCCTTCCAAATTAAGCGAACAAAATGGTTTGACATTCGAACGTACCAATTGTTCCTGCTGTTGATTTAGTCACGAAGCGACTGACGGGTTTCGTGTAAAATCTACGCGTAACAATAAATTCGCGCCACGCGCGTTATGTTTGTTAAATGTGTACCTGATGAGCCAATTTAGTAATGTCGACCGGCGTGATACGTTTACTGGCAGCCAACCGTTCCAACCGTTCTTTAGCTTCGTCTTCGATCCCAATGAAAAAGGCATCATGGACCTGACCTAGGTCGGAACCGGCCGAGTCGATGCTGGTGGTCACGACTAAATGATAACAAACGATTTAAATTTACAAAATGTACGCGTAATCGCGATCGTCGCGGTCGCTCCTTACTCCAATAATTTAATTTTAAGACGAACCTTCCTTCCCCCTCCCACCGCACGCGCCACCCCTCTACTCGTATGACTTCACAAGTAAACCGGTTTCCGCCACGGACGTAATCAAAAAGAAATTGATACCGGTCATCGTTACGGAGAAATTTGATGTTCTCTTATGACCTACTCTCTAAGTCTTCGACACGTCCGATTTCTTTCTGATAATTATTTTTTAGTAATATAATAAGTTACGTGCTAGATGCCGTACTACACGACTGTAACGTAATTATAATACGCGTAAATATTCGCGGTTATAAAACGGTTTTGAATACAACCTCGTTTTTATATAATATTATAGACGGGCCCGACTTTAGTAAACCGAAACGGGCCGGGGACTAAAATTTTTTTTGCGTAAATTAGCGTACAATACGTTCGTTGGTTACAGATTCCCAGCCGAGCTGTATACTATTGACGGAATATGATTTTAAACGTTCGATAACGTTTAAATTTATCAAAGGTAGTTTTAAATGTCCTTACTTCTCCTGGATCATCCGCCACTGTTTCAGTAAAGACGTTTCGTAGTTAAGATTCGTTTACTATGATATTATTACGTCAAATTATAATTTATAATTTCGATTTCGTATTAATTTCGAAATATCCGTTTTCCGTATTTAACGGAAAATTCTATTCGATAAAACGTTTGGAAATGTATCGTCCTAGTGAAAACTCCTTCGTTGTAAAATCTAATTACGAAAATTGATAAATATCGCGGCGATCGTTAGTGACATTATATAATAGAGTCTTTGAATAACGACTTCGGACCGTTTATTTTTTTTTTATTCGTAGGAACACGTTTTCGTTCAATATTATTTTCGACCATTTTGAAAAATAAACGCAATACATAGTAACGGCGAGATGTACAATTGAATTACCTAAAAAGGAACTTCCGGCGTTTATAATTTTAACGCCCAATTGTATCGCGCGATTTTAGGCGTACCGCGATTTTCAATTTACGTACATTATTCGATTTACCGACACTTCGACGAAAATTACGAATATTTGACGAAAATTGCGCGACGTTTCGTAACGAAATACAAAACGTGAAAACAGCGTGATTAACTACGGCTAGTTCGATTAGTAAAAATCAATTTATTTCCGAAGGTCAAGGTGGTTTTCCGAATGTAATCATTATGACGATCACGGGAAACGTGTTACTACAATCGAGAAATTCACTTCGTCCACAAACATTATACGTACAATACGGTATACGTGTATTAGACGCGGGACAGTGAATATAAAAATACGAATTTTCGATCACGATTTGTTTACGATTTACAGGCGAATTCAGAGGCACGTTAAATATTCGACGATCGATGAATATATCGTTTACAATATCCGTTCGACAATCATAGTTGAAACATTTTTGAAGGTAAAAGTTACGACGTTTCGAACTTTTAATAGACAACGGTAAGCGCGTTTTTTTCTTTACTCGTTATTAACTATACGATTTACAATTAGGAATTATATCTTTGAGTTACGTAATTCTAATTGTATTCTACTGTGTTTAACGGGCTTAATAAAACGAGCGAAATATTTACCAATTATGTTATTATCTACGACACGCCAAGTGTAACGATAATTATTCAATTTCGTCTAATTAATTTTCATAAAATTAAAATTAAGACGAAATGTTTTAAATATTTTACGCTATGATATGTAATTTGTAACGCGTATACGAATCTAGAATAATATTTCTTTTTTTAATTTACAACTATTCCGACAATTTTCGATTCAAGCGGCTAAATTTATTAGATATGATTCGAAATATCAAAAAAAAACTCGAAAATATTTTCTCCTATCTACGCCGTTTTATGTGTGAAAAGAAATAATAAATTATCGAAAATTATTACGCGTTAGTTAGGTATGTATATGCGCCGAGCTTTAATTAACTCCTTAGATAATGGATAATATATTTCCCGTGCGAAATTATTAACGAATTGTCGAATAATCTTTACTTTTTTTTGTCGTAGCGGTCGACCGAATTTTCTCGTGAACGAAACGTTTCTATGTAACGCGCGTTATTTCGAACGTATAAGGATATAAATAACGTATTTTTATTCGTACCTTGATATATCCCGATTATAACGTTTATCACGAAAGAATCTCCCGCGGTATCAGGATTTATATATATATAGAGAGAGAGAATACGTATTCGATTTTATCCGAAGGACGGAATAAATTAAAAGGAACGAATACATTAATCGAGTCACCGTGGCATTTTTTCTAGTTTTGTTTTATAATACGCGTACGTGTTTAAGAAGTAAAGATACTGCGTACATACGTACGTTGTATAAATACGGTACGATAAATGTAATAAACACGTAGATAAAAACGAAGTCGGACTAAATAAACAATTTAAATGTGAACATTTTTAAATTGTAATTATCGCGATAATGCGCGCGTGTGTGTATATTTAACAGTTTACCGTATCGTCGTTGTTCAATGGGTGAATCAGTGGCTAAATTAGCCTTGAAATAAAAAAATAATAAACCTATTGAAAACCACGTAGGTGTAATTCCTGTAACTAATGATAGGTGAACGAAAATGTTGAAACGCCCGCCGCGCGCAGTACGTGAAATAAATCGATTTCCACGTGAGCGCGTGGAAAATATTTTCGTCGGACACTGACGAAATTGTAAAAAAATTAAGGCAATTGCTATTACGGATCTCGAACGCTTATATCCGAATAATAAAATTCGTAATGAATTACGGTAATTATTTCATTTTTCGGTAAATCTATCGCGATAAGAAGTCGCCCGAAATGTATTTAATTGAAAGCGTACGAATTCGTATATTCGAAATTCCGAGCAAAATATTTGGTTTCGGTGTTACGTTTTACGACGAATTCTTTTTCAAAATGTTCTCGACCAACGTCTAGATTCGTGATTGGTTACTACCAACGTTGACGGTACTTGAAGTAGTCGGTAACGGTGATTTTCCGACGGTCGTTACGAAAAATCGTCAATAACAGCGAAAAAACGCGGAAAATTGATATTTGTGCGCCGACGTTAAAAAACCAATTATGTGCGAAATGTAAACACCTCTTTCGACGTTCGAGTGTATATTGATCGAATATAGGAAATCGAAAATCTATCGACGCGATTTGATATTTTGACCCGCGAAAGGCGTGAATAAAACACATTTTGGAAATTACGTTCGGCTTAGGCGTATTAGAATAATGAAAAGAATTCTCGATGATGAAACGAAAACGTAAAGAGCCGGGTGAACGGATAACGCGGGTACCTAGTAATTCGCGTGATACGTAAAATTGTGAACAACCGTGGATACCGAACGTGATTTAAGAATAGAATAAATTTCGGCAAACGAAACTATCGACATACGTGTAGCCGTAGAGAAATTCGGGCCGAGTTTATTTTATACGTTCGTAAAAAACGCTATAAGCGGTATAATTTCGCTCAAAATACCACTGGCGTGAACACGCGCGTACGATTACAACCCAGTGAAACAAAATTACGCTCTAATTAAAATCAAAATCCGTTCGATCGAATCAATACCGAACGTATATACGTATACAACTTCCAATATAGGTTAAAATATAAATTTAATTACGTCGTGGCTCGCGTAAAATGTTTTCAAAGGTTTCGGTCACCGTTTGAAAAAAAAAGAAAAAAAACACGCGCAAGTCATTCGACGATATACCGAACGTGTACAGAATAGTTGACTACTACAGGTTTAGGCGTATACGGCCGTATAGCGTCAAAATACTAGACGAGGATTTACAATATTTTTTTATAGGGAAAAATAATAATAATAATCATAAACGCCGACCGCATTATACATAGCGGAAAACGACGTCCGTGTATCGGCACGCCGCGTAACAAAATCCACACCTTCGACGCGGACGAGAGTTCATTACACCCACGTTAAGTACGCCTATATGAAATATACGTACGTATATAAATATTATCGTCGTTATATGTCCACCGGCGTGCGTGTATATACGTATCGGATAGAATATATTATCGTAATAATCCGTTACGAGAGAGAGAGAGAGAGATCGACGGAAAATTGTTTCGTTTCTGTATGACGCGCGCGCGGCCGCGACGACCCGAGAGGGACGTAAGAAACGAGAAAAGCGCGGCGGGCTAAAACGACGCTGTTGAAAGACGGTTTTGGTACGTCGGCCCGGGACGATATTTCTCTTTGCTCGGCGCGCGAGGGAGAAGGAAGACGTGCGTCGTGATGGACCGAAAAAACGCGCTTTGCTCGATGTCAAGGGCAACTGGTCGCACGCGTACGTGTATTACTATATGGCAACATCGCATTACGTGAGCTCAGCCACTGCAAGTCTCTGACAATAATATATTGTTCCTCGACTCATAATACACGCACACATATAAACGTACAATATATACGTACGGATAGGTACACACACACACACGCACGCATACACACGTGCGCGAGCGTAGGTAGGTACCGAACGTTGTTTGTTTCGTGATGTTAATTTCCATCGCGCAGCATCGGGACGCGTGCATTTTCAAGGTTCCGCGGAGGGAAGTTTAACCGAAACGCGAGTGGACACGAGTGGTGGGCAAACTGGCAGAAATATGACGGCCGACGTATGGAATAGACGGCGTCGCGTTGACGATTCCCGCGAAATACTGCCGGAAATTCGAGAGGGGGAAGGGGGGGAAGGAGATTCGTAGACTTCGAGATTCGCGCAGTCCAATATGTCGGCGGATAGCGCGCTAGTACGTATTTGTAAGTAAATTACGAGGAAATAACCGATCGCCGCTTAAACGTAACGTATGTAGCCAGAGGAGGAGATATACGTCGAACAATAATCGTAAAATATACGAAATATACTATAAATACGTACGTACGACCTTACGTTATTAACCATAATAATTTTCGAAATCTGATACGTAATAGATACTTTTTTTTAGAGATTTAAATTCCGTGGTATAAATAACGTTAGTTTCTCGAATACGGCGGATATTATAATATTTAAGTAATAAATTTCGATTCACGCTTACGTTATTATACGTTTATGAAAAAAAAAACGTATCGATAACAGTTTTCAAAACTGAGCGAAACACGTTATTATTAACTTCTCTAAAATAATTTACGTATACACACACACACACACACACGCGCGCGCGCGCGCGCGCGCGCGCAAGTGTGTGAATTAATAACGCAGATATTTAGAATTTAGTATTTATATATTCCGAGTCGTTTTAATTCATATTTCCCACCTCAAACCAGAATATACCGAACGACGATTATTTACGCGTCGTTTATAATAATTATTATTGTTCGACGACGGTCGGATCGACGAATTTATTCGGAAATCGTAACGACGTGTACTGAACGTTCGCGATTATGACGGTAAAAATATTTCCAAACGTATATACCCTTTACGATTATTCGAGTAACGATTAAAGAGATCGTAAATGAAGAACGGACAATATTTCCATATTCGACGAAATATCCGTACACTTGAAAAAATAATTATACGCCGTGCATTTTTAAAACACTTCACTTGTGGCACGCTAGTTCGGGCATCATATAATCTCCGAGTTATCTACAAACAAATACGCCCACAATTCAAATACAATTCGACGCTTTAAGTACGCGCCAACCGTAGTACCACGCAAAAGCCATATAACGGTTGATCTCTTATAAAAATCGGGCGTGTCGGTAGTCCTTCATTAAACGCGCGTAACTTAATTTTTGGATAATTTCCGTCCGAAAATTTATGTATAAAAAAAAAAATGTTTTTAAAAAGCGATTACGTAACCGACGTTTATGCGCGACCGACAAAACACGTATAAAAAACCGCGTAAAAATAGTTTTTAATTCTGAACCGACGGGTTTGTTTTCGCGTCTATAACGATATAGTCGGATTATTTCCGGGAGGAACGTAACAAACGTAAAACAATACACCGACGGATAAATGAACCGGACGATTCGTTTCTGCGTCGAATATAATTGCGTGTATGCGCTTACTGTCGACGATTTACGAACATAGCGTTTCTTCCGAAGGTGAATAAAAATTGATCGACAAAATGCAAAACTCGAGCGCGTTTCTCAGACAGTTCCGTTTTAACAATCACTTGTAAACGAAAATTATTATTACCCGTTAGCCACTGCCTAAGTATTACGTACTCGAATTGGAAATACTTATTAATACGCGTTTTTCTTTTAACTCGGACGATACATACGCGGCAACACTGTTTGCTCTAAACGCAAATTATTATTAAAATCGTTCAGGTTTTTTTTAGCGTATAGTGGCGAATAAACCAAAATACGAACGTTCCGTTCAATTTAGTCGTATGTATTAATAAATATTTTTACTAACGCGTACCAATATATATATATATATCGGCTATCGTTATTTGATATAATTATCGTTGATACCAAAAAAAATAATTGTAGGTACTTTGTAATAATCGATTAAAAAACTTTAAATTGTATTTACGGATCAACGGCGTGTCAAAAAATAAGAATTGGATAAAACTGAAAACTCGATAAAATTGTACAGCATTTTTTTTTCGTATTAATTTATAAAATAGTACGACGTTTCTATCAAAACGAATAAAGTCGGCAAATATATTGTAACAAAAACGAAAATTTTCCGTAATTTTTAAAACGAAAAATTTAAATCGCGCGCAAATTAAACACGGTAAACAAGTCTTTTCGTTTCTTCTGACTTAAAAAAATGTCCTTAAACGCGTTTAGTTCGCAACATTAATAATACGTACTCGAGTAAACAATAAATCGATTGAAAGAAGTAAAACTAATTTTACGCGTCCGAGAATAAGCTTACGCGTACATGGATACAAAAATGTGTGCTACAAAATACTACTACACATTTTGTTGTAAATCGTTAGCAATTTTATAATTGTAAAAAATAATATAATAATAGCGAAAAATATAAGTAAATAAGTATAAATATTGTTAGCACGCGCCCCTGAATCTAGCGGTGCAAACATATTAACAAATACGCTCGTAAAATATATTTAATACTTAAAATATGTAAAATATAATAAATAAACGCCGTAGTGTAAAGGTATTTTGTTTCTCATTTTAATCGACGACCTTTAATTATAATTCGTATTTCGACTATTAAATAATAAAACTAAACTTCGACTCAACAATATGAAAAATAAGCCGAATATGGTTTCCATAAGCGTATTTTAACCATTACGTAAATTGTAACGACAAATTCGTGTAGTCGGTCGTCTTGGTCTCGAAATGTGTTAATGTTTTCTTCAGCTGGAGTTGATTAAAAAACCATTTAGAATTACTTTTGTTCAATCGTTAAATTGTAAATAATCGTCAATTTACATTAATATTAAATTAGGTTATAAAACGATACTATTACTCGCATAAGTTATTTTAAACCGTACCTGCGATATGCACGTAATACTAATATTTAATATAAATATTACGTACAACGTGTTTTTTTAACGTACCTATCGATCCATTTTAAAGCTTTATTTATACATTACAACTAGGCGTTTAAAATATAATTTAAACGCGCTATAACGATATTAAAGAAAAAAGCATCTAAAAAACGTTCGTCCGTAGCACAAATGTACTCGCATAATATTTGAAATACGTTAACCGTAGTAATATCCGTAGGTATTAATTTATATATACCTTCACAGTTGGCCAATACCAACATCAACAAACGTAATTAAATACGTAAAAACGTTTCGTTTAAATTATTTTAATTCGTTTTTATTTCTGGTAATAAACTAACGTTCGTTTTCGGGGCGACGTTGTGGCGAATAACACGATTTGTAAACGTATTTTGTTTTTAACAAGAAATACGCGATCCCATAGCGAATTATCTGAAGCTCCGAGTGTAATTTAAGGCTTATTCATTCGTCGACGTTTATTATCGATTAAATTATTAATTATATATTTTTGTATTGATTCGGCGTTGCTTTTTAAAATTAATCAGTCCCCGTAATATCGGGGCTTCCAAATTTGTTAAGTAACGAACGCAACGTTATCTATAAAAAGAAATACTGTGACGAGAACATCGTCCGTTTTTGTCCCCCGGCAAACTCGTTTTATTCACTACTGTGGCACTGCTGTACTTAAGATTCGAGGTTAACAACAGCACCAAAGGCAAACTCGATTGACCGGTTTCACGCATTCTTTTTCTTTCCCTCTCAGTCTCTCGTCTTGTATATTTATCTGCGAGAACCATTATATATATATGTGTGAGTGTGTGTGAACGCGCGCGTGAACGTACGTATATAAAATTTAAAATTATGAAAAACTGCTACTAAACTACCGTAGAATTTTTAGACACCAACGTTGGTACCGGAACAATTTAAACGTTTTCAACAGTTAATGCGCGCTACATACGTTTATTGTATCATAATAGTATACAAAGTGACTATGGCTTATTAAAACGGTATATTATAATTGTATATACGTATCGTTCGACACTATTTTCATATGTATTTTAATACGAATTTCGAATAATTTAAATATATGTGTATCTATCGTTAATCGTTGTTTAATTTTAAAAATTATAAACATACGGTTTTACTCGAAAATTATGTAAACGCTATAAAAAAATAAAAAATCAATTTGTCCTCTTTTTGAAATTCGGCACGACGTTTTCTTTTTAATAACCAATTTTCGTTTAGTTCGAAACGCACAATATATCTGGAATTTTTTCGCGATTACTATTTACGTATTAACGTTTCAGTTGGTTTAAAACATTACATACGAGAAAGGCGCGATTAAATGTGCGGTAATTAATTAAAATACGGGCACTTCGTCAAACGTGATACAATTCATGAAAGGGTAATTTTTAATAGTGTTAATGACGTAAAATTTAACGCGATTACGAATGCACATAATTTAAATAAACGCGTAACCAATCACGTTACCGATATTTGGACAGAAAATAAAAAATAAAGAGGACGAACCAACCTTAATAAACGTCAATTTTGAGTGTCCTACTTTTCCGAGATATCGCCCGTTTGATAATATTATGTGTGTGTGTGTATTAAAATACCTAGTGTGTACAGCGACACGCCGTGGACGTTGAGGGCCGGAAGCCGGATGTCCGTATACGCGCGCGCACACACGTGTGTATATATATATATAATACATAAACGTGGCGGGAATCGATGGAATTCCCTTGGCAACCAGGTATAATCAAAACATCCGAAATCGGCTCCTACCGAATAACGTTATTAAAAGTTGGACATAGACGACGTCCAAAATACGCGTAAACTTCTTGGTGGTCAACGAATTTCATATCCTATTATTGCGGTCAGCGGTTTACTACGTGTCATTAACGCTACAACTTGAATGTACGTGGAACATTGTCGAACGTCGACGAAGAACCGTATTGCACCGGAAACGTCGGAAAATACGATATTTGTGTTTTCGAAAACGATATTGTACGCGAATTTCGGAAAACTACGAATTTCGAAATATTTCTATCGCGAATAAGAAGTTACACGTTATTGTTTTTTGTAATAATGGCGACCGTATCCTAGTAAATGTAATCGGAAAAATATTACGATAATTAAGTTGCGTTTTTTTTTTGTTTTTTTTAATAATAAATCGAGCCTGCGTTCCGTCTATGTCGTACCAATTGCTTTATTTCTTTATCGCTTTTAAATTTGGTTTTCGGATATAATGAAACTTAGTTTCGATATAGTGTATACATCGTGTGAATCCTTTCAACGTATTGACGTCATCGAGGCCAAGGTAACATTTATTTCACCTTACCAAAGAAAATCTAAATAAACGAACACGGAGTAAAAGTTTTATAACGAAATGTTTCGAACACTAAACTTCGGTCAATTATAAAGCGTGTAATAATAATTTAGCGGAAGTACCCGAAGTTTTATTTCCAACGGATAAACGGAACTACGCGCGTTTATCCCTACCATTGTGGTCTTTTTTGCGCGTTCCAAATTCAACGCGAAAAATAACAATTTCAGCTAATAAAATGTAATTCGACAAATTATAAGACTTAATAATAACGAAAGTTAGCTACACTTCACTAATTAACAAAAAAACGGAAAAAAATAATTTACATTACAAATTCCGACGTACGTGTTTTTAGTTCTTCATATTAAAATTGTTACACGAATGACAAGTTAATTAAACCATTTAGAGTATACTAATTTATAAAAACGACGTTTTACTTCTGGAAACGAAATGTATTATTTACATAAATATTGTACTAGAATTAAACGTAAACGCGTTTAATTTATATTTATTCGATTTAAATTACCTCCTCGTTATTTCGATAGTCAATAAAGCGTTTAGTAATTCCTTAGATCTACACGATACGTATATATTTTACGAAACAAAAAAAAAAACAATTAATTATTCCGTTTATTTGTAGAAAATTATTACTCCACAACGTCCCTACCTCCTAACCACTTTATAAAAAAAAGATTAAAAACGTTTTCGTCACAAATACGAACCGTAAAGGCGCGTAAATCACGAGGCAACGAATAACGTTAAAAAGGTTTTCGCAAATATTTTCTTTTTAAACGATAATCTCGGGATTAGCCGTTTTCGTTAAAACAATCTAGCGGCGTTCTATTAAAACGGAATAAAACCTTTTTATGTAACCTTTTTTTATAACCCTAAGCCAAATTGCTCCTCGAGCACCCTTTAGGAGCCCTTTATTCGTGCCTATGTACGTTTTTAATTAATATTTTTGTGTTAACGGAACTCGGGAATTTTTTCTAATTACCACGAGTCACATAGGTGAACTACTTTTATGTTTAATATCGTACAGAAAATAATACGCATTTGGTTTCCGTTCAATACTTACTTTATGTAATTTACATTAGAACCGGCCAAGTACACAATCCTAACCACATATCCAAAATAATAATACGGTCGCAACGGTCGAACGATACGAATAGTCACCGAACGCGCACGACGAAACGTTAACAACGGCACTAGTAAACTACACTGGGTGTATCTAGGTAGACTAAAAACGCAGACCTGTTTACCGGTGTTACCTGACGCGTACCTGTTGTGATCACTCGAGGTCGCTAACCGACTAGAAACGACGGCCGTCGACCACGGACGATCGAGAAATTCCCATAAAAACGCCGGCGTTGATGGATACCACGGTATTATAACGAGAGAGTTATTTCATTTTTTTACGTTTACTTTTTCAAGCGTCTACGGAAATTAGAGAACATTTACACAAAAACGTTCTACGGAACAGTGAAAGTACGTTATTTTTTTATCGATTGGACAATCGTACACGCGTTAGAACGCCAGTATCGTTGTGTACGAAGTTGTGCAATACGTTATGGTGGCGAGGGGCAAATAATCAAAAGGGTCGACCGAGACGAGTTATTCACTAGGAAAGTGTACAACACCGAGGCCAGTGCTAAGATAGTTTGTTTTTACGGCGGGTATCCCGCGAGGATTTATGCTAATTTAAAATTGTAGAGTAACGCAATTACGATTTCGCTCGATCATTTCAAACACAATAGACTCATGTACGTACGGACGCACGGTTTACGTTATTACGTACATTTTGACGCGTTCGTAATCGATACGAATTTTTTTTTTTTTACGTTTTTGTTTTTTCGTTAAAGCACGAGTTCGCTTTCGCCAGGTACAAACAAATTACGCCGTATATACTACTACGCCGTATTTATATTACATCGCGTACGTTCTAGCGAAATAACGAAGACACTTAATCATCTCAATATACGTGGTCGTAATAAATGGAGGCAATTTAGACGTGCCGGTATACAACCGGAAAATGTTCGTATGCTTAGCGCACAATACGCGGTACGACGTATTAAAAATGTACCAACCTTTTTTAACTCGCGGTTTTAAGTTCATGCAAATGGTTCTCGTAACAATGCACTGTAACACAATTTTAATTTTAATAAATCGTTAACGGTTATGGCGTAACGCTACGTTACTTTACTCGTTTCCACGACTCACCTGGTAAAGATAAGATAGTAAATCGTCCCGAGTCATTTCAGCAATTTGTTGTCCGTTAATCGCGAAAATTTCATCACCGGTTTCGAAATCTGCGCGGTCGACCTTTGAACCTTAACCAACGATTGATTTTAAATTATCGATTTATTAGTGGCGTACGCTATAATAAAGGTTTCTAAAATACAATTAAGGTATAGTTTTGAAGTTAGTCTCGAAGTCATATAAATATAAATAGGAAAAATACGTTTTTCTATTGTAAAAAATTAAAAGACGCATTTCGCGCCACATATTTATCAACATTATCGAATGGCCTATTATTCGATCGGAAATATACGCTTTAATAAAGTACATACATTTACCGACGATTAATAAATACAAAATATTAAACGCTTAAAAACGGCAGACCCTTATAAATTTTTCGACGTCAATATTTTTACGTACGTTCGTAACATTCGTTATTTAGACATTAAGGTTCTTAACGAAAAATTAGGTGAATTACACTAACTAGGTACCTATAGGTATATAAAGTACCTCGAAATGTTTTTTTTTATAAACGTCGAACAATTTATTTACGATGAAATTTATTCATTTCGGAACAACGTAATATTATTTTTAAATAGGTGTGACTTTTTTGATCGTATTTACAAAACACATATACGTTATCGATTGTCTTTTTCGACGTAAAATATTGATAGCTACACTAAAAAAATGAAATTTAAGATACGTTAATTTGTCGTTATTTTTAATTAAAAATCATAACGGACACGACACTTTCCCGCGCTAATTCGATACGAGTATAACGAAACCTTTTTATATTTTTTTTATATTTAATACAAAATTATACTAAAAACAAAACCGCCTGAACAATAGCCGTCGTAATTTTTTTTTGAATCCGATTATAAAAAATATACGTAAATATACGTATTTACCTAAAAGCTTGGCTTTATTATCTTCGGTTTCTTTAAGTATGAGTACGTATCCACTGAGATCCATGTTGTGAATTATAATAATATTGGCTCAGGGTGTGCCGAACACAACCCTGATAATAAACACGTTTTTATCAATCGGAGTTCTTCCTCCTCTTCGTTTTCACTCCCGCAATCGGAATCGGAATCCTCAGCCATGTTGATCATAGCTTAAATCTGTTTGGGGCATAGCCTGTACCAAATTATCGCTAAAACAAAAAAATAGGTTCAATATTTAGGCAATGTTTGTACAATGATATTTACGAAACTATTTAAGTGCATACTTAATACGAATAATTTCGTTTAACTCAAAACGTGTGTATATATATATATATATATATATATATAATATTCTTTACTCGATAACATTAACTAACGAACTGTTATATTTAATATATACGAATAAGTAGCGTTGTTCAATAATTAGTAAAATATATCGACGTTAATTATCATGAATTAATAATTAAACGATATATTTCAATTTTTAAATTTATCTTTAAGTTTAATAAAACGCTTAGACTATTCTAAAAATATCGATAATAAATTAATTAATTTTTAATTATGATGTATACTAGAAAATTGTCGAATCATCAATATTTTATGCCCTTTATTCAAAATTCAAGACTCTCAAAATATTATTAAAAAAATGTATATCTCGTTTTCGAAGTGTTTTTACTAGTTTCTTTTTGAATTAAAAATTACTTTTAAAAAGCGAATATACGTTGTCGTTTAATCTAAAATATATTTTTATTTAATTATATTATCATACACCACGAACATCATACTATTCTCTAATAAATTACGATAGATAACCATAGCGATATTCGAACGTTTCGTTTATTTTTATTGTCACGTTTCGATCAAAGAAATTAGTTTGTTTATTCATCGTGTGTATATTTACACGAAAATGCTTATTGGAAAATGAAACGTATACCTGAGTAAATATAATCAAGAAACACGTACTTGTTCTTTTACTTAAATTAAAATTGAATTAAATTACGTTTTAATTACAAATTTGATTATAAAAATGTTAACTTTCAGTAACCAATTTTTTATATTTATAAAATTGTATACGGAATTTAACGTCAGAAATTCGAAAAAAAAATAAATAAAAAAATCTAAATCTGTAATTTTTTTTAAAGTGTATACGTCATAACGTGTCGCGTTTATTGTAACAGTGGACATTAACGTTACGATAAAAACAAAATATAATAATATAACGAACGTGTTGCATTTCTGCTACAATGAGCGCTGAAGGGTTAACTATGTAAATTGCGACCGTTTTCGAATAATGTAACTATTTTTCGTTTCTTTTATTTAATTGCGTTTCAAATCTACAACTCGTTAAACGTCAAAATGAAACGAAGCGTTTAGTAGAGGCATTTAAATGTCTTTTTTGTGTTAACACCGAGCACGAAACTTTTTTTTCCTTACGAAAAAGAAACGCGTCTGAATTACGGATTAAGATTACACTTTTATGGCCGTTTACGGTAAAACAATTCTGACAAAAACTGAACCGTAATAAAATATATAAAATAACAAAATCTAAAATATTTATTGACGTAGATATAGGTACTTTTTTTTTATCGATATTATATACATATAATTAGAAGAAAGACGTCAAAACGATGTAACGTTAGTCGACGTAAATTCCAATTCGAAATAGCGAATAATAATACATAAGCGAGAAAAACGGAACAGAGTAAAATATTTGTAACACAAAACTGAAATCGAATAATGTTGGGAAACTTTCTGAAATTGTAGAAAAAAACGGTCGAACGAACGACTCTGGGAATTTGATAAAAGTCGGAAACTATTCGTAGCCTATAGTTTTGGAAAATGTACAACAGTTGAAAACGGCGTATCAACACCGCGAATATTATATAAACACTATGGAATACAAAATACGTTACACAAAATTGGAAATATTTGTTTAGGGGGTTATAATAATAATTTCGGAACACGTTATCTAACAAGAACTATTATTATAATAGGCGAGATATCGGTAAACGTTATTGTTTCGCATATTGGCGACAAATATGAAACCGCCTCGATTTATAATTGTTTCCCATTTAACGTCGTAAATAATAAAATTAACTATTATCCGTAACGTACAGCTAATAACTATTTATATAAATAGCAAAATATAGGCAAACACGAATGTTCCCGTTTTTGTTTGATGCGCTCGCGTTTCGCCGAAGATAAACTCGCGACATTTCTATTTCGATATTTTCCAAAAATTAATCGTTAAAGGACGGCGAAAAAGAGGAAATTCGAAACTTTTATTGTTTCGACGTTGAATATGGCGCGTGGAAGTAAAAAAAAAAAACAATTAACCGTCTCGAAATGTACGCCCGACCGTTGCTTCCGTGCACAATCGCTATTCGCGCGAATTTCGTACGCGGCGTTCAAGTAAAAAGTTCGACGAACGGATCGACAATTATCCCCTGGCGCGTTTTTATGGAACTCATCTATGAACAACCGTCTTTGGTGATCCGAGTACGAACGTACGAACGCGACGGATAATTGTTCGTCGAAAACCGTATTGCTGTATTCTGAGTAACGTTTCTAATGAGCGTGAATGGTTCGAAAACGGCGTTAAAAATAGGCGCGAACACGAAAGTAATGTTAGAACGGAATTACGGGTAAACTAATAAAGCGAGTGACACATTACGCCTTTAAAAAGGTTATAGACTTGTTAAAGAATTTGAAATATGCCGAGAACTTTGCGCGTTCACTGGACGATAACAAATACACGTCCAAAAGCGTAAAATATAACGGAACGTTTTCGAAAGGTATTATGGCTAAATTGAGCTATAATTATATAGCGTCGATAAAAAAAGAATCGGATGAAAAAATTGGGCATACTCCAAAAGTTGCCGGTGATATGTTCAAAAAAAAAAAAAAACAAAAATAATACGTATATACGAACCGGATAATAACGAGTGGCGTAATAATAAAAACATTACGCGAGAAAGGCAAAGAACGAGACTCGTAAAAGTTCGGACTTAAAAAAAGAATATCGAACGTCAAACTATGTCGATTTAGTTAAAAAAGAAATACTCGACATTTCCCCGTAAATTACGTGAGGTTTTTCTATCGATACACAATAACCGACGCGGGTACTCGCGATTGATGTTTCGACGGTACAAGAAAGTTATTGGAAATTATTATTTACCGGTACGACGAACATATGTGTATACATACATAATAGCCTCGGTACGCGCACAATTCTAAAAATAGTACATTTTCGAACCTATTTCTGTCAGGGGCACCGTTTCATCCCCGCGCTATAAATAAAAGGTGTTACGGCGCGCCCGTGTCAAACGCCGAACGACTATTTGGACACGGAAGGATCATTAGGATGGCCGCCACCGACTTGTAGCATTCGTGCCGTACTTGTTCGACGCCGAACCAAACGTAGAATCGTTCGTCAGAACAAATGTTAGCCGCGTCGAATCGAATAACCAACTTACAACCCCCCCTCCCCAAATGGGTAAATACCTACTCGGTATCCGTACTCGCGTGTTGTACACGGCGGCACTTGACCGGGTACGTAAGTAAGACACTTGTCTGGCACGGGCAACGAAAGTTCGTTTCAAGGTCGATCGAAACATCCGACCTACTCCCGCCGGAAGAACACGAGTCCCCCAGCGAGGTGTACATACCGTCGCGGTCTCTTCTCGCGACACCCGTACCGCGTTTATCGCGTGCCACTTGACCACGCGGCGTACACCTCTAATCAGTCCGTATCCCGCCGGCCGACGACGACGACGACGATGTTTCACCCCGACGATCGACCGCCGCCGCCGCCGCCGCCACTTCCGTAAGACCTGGGTGGTTTGGTGAGGGGGCGGGGGATCGACGCGCCAATAACGGTGATGGGGGGAAGGGATGATAACGACGTTACGTAATATATGTATATAATATATAGTAGCGAACCACGTATATATCGGTCTCGTGACTTACTTGACCCGAAGAATCCGAGCGCGGGACGGCCGACGGTGTATAAAATACGATATACCGATATATGTAAAATACCTCTATAAAATATACGCGTAGTTTACGAAACGATATTCGAACGGGCGCGAACGCGCGCGCGGGCGCGCGCCACAACCGTCGTCGATAAACCCCGCGACTTGATTACGATTGACGTGTATATGTGTGTGTGTGTGTGTATGTGTGTGTGTGTGAGTGTGTGTGTGTGTGTGTGTGTGTGTGTGGGAGGCGCGCGTACAGACGGGCGAATCGCGTGGTAAAAAAAACTCGTTGCCGAAAAAAACACCTCGAAAACGGAAAAAAACGAAATTTTTGGAAATCGCCCGACGACGACGACGACGCGGCGGTACACACACACACACACACACACACACACACACGGACACATACACGGACACGCGCGAACGTACGTTATTTATCTCCGGAGGTGTGTGTATGAGTATAGTGCCGTCGGGAGAGCGACGGGGACGAACGCGTGCGAAACGCCGACGGAGCGAGACGGTGTGATGATCTCGGCGAGAACCGTACGCGACGGGCGGCGCGCTGCTGTACCGTGCGGATCACGCGCGCGCGTATGTGTGCAAGGCGCTACCGCCGCCGCCGACGTTTTATTGATCAACGACGAGGTCCGTGCATACACACACGCACAGCTTCCACGCGGGGTGGACGATTGTCCCTCTACCATCCCGTCGTCCGCGACCCGGCGACTGCCGCGTTTAGGGTGTGTGTGTGTGTGTGTAGTAGCCCACCGACCGGGGAACCGATGGCCGAAGCGCACGTGGACCGCACGTTATTGTCGTACACCCGAGACGACGTTCCCCTCCCTCTCCCCCCTCCGAATCTCCCAGACATTTTTGCACCGAGATAGGGGAAGGAGCGGCGCGGCGGTTACCGCCTATAACCGTCCGGTCAAAAAAGTCCCCGGTAACGGTTGACTGAGGGGGATGGGGTAGGACGCTTTTTTGGCACGATCAACCGGTTGTTCGTCGGTTTTATAATTCGTTCTCGCCAAAAATTGAGTTACCCTCCCCCCCCCGGTGGGTTTCCGTCAAAACGTATATTTTCGTCCGAGAACGACGATGAACGCTAATAAATTCCTCGTTTCTTTTAGGGGCGAATAACGATTCGGCGTCCACTCGACAATTCGAATAGAACCGAACAAACGTAACGTAACCGAGATAATGTTTGAGAAAATACGGCTCGATAATAATAATAAACGAAAACTAACTGAGAAATATTAAGAACGAAACACGATGACGCCGAGTGTGTTACAAAATACCGTCCGACGGGAAGTAATAATTACGAACGGATTTGATAAGAATTTTTCGGTGGCGTGTAAAATGAATCAGGGGGGGGAACGAATAGGCCGAGAATTGTTTTCGTTCGGATAAGAAGACGGGCGGGACAGTGGAAGCGAAGATGGAAGCGAATGGCATTTCTGGAGGTCGTCGCGGTCGTTCAATTAGTTACATACGATATCGCGAGAATCGTTTATGGTCATTTTTTTTTACGTCGATTGTCACGAAACACTGTCTCGTATCTATTTAAAATGTTTTCTAGCGCGAACATTACGTAAATTACGTATCGTAATATAAATTGTTAAACCGATCGTTAAGAGAAGTAGCGACGTAAGGTATTCAAAGAAAGTCGCGTAACCGAAAGACAAAAAAAAAAAAACGATTCCGTACGATACAAAACGAAACTTTCGAAGTTCCAAGGGTTTCGTTCAGTTTCGATCGGCCGCCGACGTATTATTACGAAAAGGTACGCGACGTATTAAAAACAAATTAATATTCCGATAACCGTCGTCTATTATTTGCGTATTCGGCGCGAAAATAAATCGTATTCCGCTTCGCGTTAAACACTCTGTTCGGTAGTAAACATATTCGCGGCCGGCGTTCGAAACGTTTTTGAATTCGTTCATCGCGTTGACGTTAACACTACCCAGCCCACGGGACTACACGACTACGTTTCGGAAATTTCGCGACGAAATCACGCTAGCCGAAAACTGATCCGAAAGGTATACGGGCGAACCGTTATTGCCGTCGGGACGCTTTGTTTCGTCCGCGAGTCTCCGGATTGTTTGTTTTTCTTCGGACTATTCGGTACGAAACAACGGCGGAATTGTACGTTAATCGAATATCCACGAACAATGGTGACGGCCAACAAACACCGACGTTTCGTATATATTCGATAACGAGTACAGGTAACCCGTATGTCACTCGACGTGTACGCGGACGAGTAAAAAAAAACGAAAACCGCGCGTTTTAATTGCTTTTAATCGTCGACGGTGTCAGCTCGACGCTTCGATTAACGAATTACGAATTTTTCGGATTTCGCCATTTCCGGGCCACTGTGAAGTGACTATATGGATTGGTTGTTTTTTAAAATGAAATTAGTTTGGGCGACTGTGTGAAGTGATTCTTTACGCGAACCAACGACGTTAATAGTTTTTTTAGCCATATTTATATTTCGTTAATCAATCGCTAATGTGTATCGATCAAATAAAAAAAAAAAAAAAAAAAACGAACACGACACGGAGAAACGAGAATGGGCACCCAGGACGTTCATCCCCGAACGAATGTTCAATTTATTTCGAAAAACGATTATAAAAAAAAAACAGATTTTGAACGAAGATCGCGTGCGGTCCGTTGTTTATAGCGAGCTTTTCGAATTTAAGCGCGTGTCGAATATTTCTATTTTGGGATCTACGAAACGTGGTAGAAAAAAGTATCGAAATACGTCACTAGTAAGTTCGTATTCAAAAGTCCGGTCGAAATCCGCGCATTTCGAAAATTCCGGTAATTCAACGAGCTATGGAAACGTACGTCGGCAGTAGCGCATTTTCCAGCGGCTTTTTTATAACCGATAACTTTAAGCCGTTTTATATACATTTGTTTTTATTAATTAACTCGACGAAGTTACGTTTTTAAAAGCAACCCGGGTAATTACGGTTCACGTTTTACTTACCTAGGTAACTACTTTAACTAGGTTAAAATGAAAACGAATTGCTCGTCCACGGCAACAAACTAGCGACAAAATATTCGTAAATTACGATAATCGTCCGAAATATTTATTTCCAGTTAGTTTTATCCGAGAAAACGTATTGTAAAATTAATCAAATTTAAACCGAAACGTCTTTTACAAAAATAAATAATAGTAATAATATATTTATACAAATATATATTGAGAATTCTAAGCAGTAAGAACGATTATGAAAGTGAGCGTGGAAGAAAAAGGAAGACCAAAGAAGAAATGGTCGAACGTGATTGAGTGCGATATGAGGACTGCTGGTGTGTGTGTGTAAATGATGTGGGTGATCAGGTAAAGTGGAGATTGGGACCGATCCAAATAGCTGGGAAAATAAGACGAGGAAAATGATACATATTGGGAATTCTACGAAAAGAAATTGAAAATCGGACGTACATTCTGAGCGTACTTATTCATTTGCAGCGGAGTCGAAAAAATTGAACGTTAAATTTTGAAAAATATTATGACCGTACAAAATAAACGTATTCCGCAAAACTCACTTAAATACCGAACGTCGTTTTAAAAAGCGTCTGTTAAATACCTAAAATACATTGTTTTTGTCTCGACGCCACATATAAATATATATTACAATAACAAACGTAACATTTTTATTCTCGTAAACATGACCGTTGTTAAAATGAACCAAACAAAATAAAATTATTCGTTATTCTCGCTCCGTACACGTACATCGCGGAATATTACCTAAAACCTCTACATTCTTGAATTTCTAAGTTACTTGATTCCGGTTCTCCATTCTTAAAACAAATGTCAAAGACAATAATGTCTCTTCGCATTGATCCATGGCGATTATTTTTTGAATACACGAATATTTTGTTTTTTTCCCAAAACAACGTACGTCTATTTTTCTTTTAAAATTGTACGATAACTATTAAACAACTAAACATCAGTCTCTGTAGCAAAATTCTACGTGAAATGGTTTGAAATCGACTAATTTAAGGAAAAGGTTGTGAAGATTTATATAAGCCTAATTATTACGCAGTTTGTATATACGTATATTCATAAAGTAAATAACAAATTTACATAATTTACTATGCACAAACATATATGTTACCTTTAACCTTTAGGTTCAAACGGCTTAAGCTAAAAATACATGTCTCATAATTTATGGTGTACATAGCTTAAAATTTAAAATATATACAAAATACTGTACATTATATATGTACAGTATTCAGTGACAACACGCACGGTTTATTATATATAAACCGTGCGAGTTGTCACTGAACATAGTTACCATGCACTAGTATATTATAATTCAGACAATCATTGAACAATATAAATAAAATGAAAGACTTTATTTTTTAAACAAAACTTATTGTGTATAATGAATTTAAAGAAAAAATAAAAATTGTCAACAATCAAACCAAATCTTACTTTCGATGCTTCAGATGACCTTTGTATTAATCTATTAAAATTTATTAAAAATACTTTAATATTTAACTTGTTAAAAAAAACGAAAATATTTTAGAGAAATAAAGAAAAAAGAATATATGTTAAAAATATAAGATCCAATTTGATAATTAATTTTAGTTAAGGCACTATAAAATAACTAAAACGATTAATAATTTATATCTTTTACGAACAAATAAAATGGCTTAGAATTATTATACATGTAACAAATTGAAAACATTCTATAATGAACAAGTCATGTCACTAGTTCAACAATTAAAATTAAAATTTGATCAGACTAGATAATATAATGTTTATGTTTTTATCACGTTCAAAACTTATTAATATTTTTCTGAATTATTTAATAGCTTTTTATAATAACGATCGTAACAATAATTATTAATCGTACAATTTCAATATCTCTACGTTTAATTTTATATACAATAATTGATAACGCATGATTTGAACGTATATCTTTTCAAACATAATTATGTATACAGTAACGTTATTTAAATTTTATTAAATATTGATTTAAATAATGATAATTATTTTTAATTTGGTCTGCTATAAGGCTTATGATGATCCTTGATAAGCCATATATGATCTATAACTTCGCCATCCTAAACAAATTTTCATTAAATCATTATTGAATTTATTGGATTAAGTATGTGTTTATTAGTGTGAATTAAACTACATTTTTTATTTACACATACAAAATATATATTTCAGATTACAATCTTACCATATCATCAGACACTTGTTCGATGTATAAATGTGAACTGTTATAAATCTTCATACGACCATAACCATAGTCACTACTTCTAATCGCTGAAAAATCAGGAGGATTTGGAATGAACGTATCAGTTCTTTCTTGACAACCCTAAGCAATATTTAATTAATCGTTAATAAATGTTTTCGAAAATACTATTTTAATGCAGAAGTAATCGAATTAGGTACTAACAGCAGAACCAGATGTTATGTGAATCGGTGCTCCGGGATTTGTGTATGGTTCTAAAGAACCATTATAAATTTTATAGTCATACACCGGCCACATTCTTTCATATGTGTGTTCATGTCCCCAAAGACACAAGTCAACACCGTTATCATAAAATAGATCTTCTAATCCAAACCTAGGACAAAAATATTATCAAATAAGTTAAATTGTCAATAAGAAATACAATCTAACGTTTTTTTTTAAAAATAATAAACGATAATATTCGTATAAAAGGTAATTTAGAAATATTTTTTATAATTAAAAAATTCAATTTTATCAAGTAATCCTTATTATCATAAAAAAGAACCATTCTGTATGATTGTTTTTTAAAGATTATTTCTTTCAAATGTTTGGCCATTTCTGCAGCTAACATGGTCCATTCTAAAGTTCGAATTTTCTATGACATGTTTGAGTATTTCAAATGGTATTTGGCTAATGACCCGAATAATGTTGGCTTTCAATTCCTCAATCATAGTTGGCTTAGCTATGTACTTTGGATTTTACATAGCCTCAAAGAAAAATCATGCATGATATCACATGATCTAGGCAGCCAATTCACTAGTCCGAAACGTGAAATTAGCTGTTCACCAAATTGTTCTCATAAAAAACTATGGGTTTATGGGCTGTGGAACAAATAGCACAGTTTTGTTGGAACCAAATATTATCGAGATAATAAGTTTAAATTACAGGCAATAGTCTCTTATGATAGTGCGATAACGGGTACCATTGACAATTACATTATAGCTGGCCTCATTATTGAAGAAATATAGATCAATGATTCCACTGAGCCATAAACCATACCAAACCATTGTTTTTTCTGAATGTAATAGAAGGTATTGAACCTCTTTGAGTTGCTCTTCAGCCCAAATATAATAAATTTACTTATTGACATAGCTATTAGGCCAGAAATAGGCCTCATCGCTAAACAAAATGTTGATCGAAAACAGTGGATCTTCTTCAAGCTTTTCAAAAGTCCACAAATAAAAATGAAGACAATTTAGAAAGTCAGCTAGTTACTTAGTATCTTACACGAATTGAATTTTGTATGCTTTTAAACTAAGATCTTTACATAAAATATGCCAAATTGTTGCGTAAAACAAGCCAAGCTATTGAGAACAGCGCCAAATCAATTCATCACAGTCATTGTGTACTCTCAACTATTGCCACTATATTTTCTTTACTATGTGCTAGATGTGGTTTATTTGGTCGCATATTATCCAACAATGAAAATTGGGTTTTAAATTGTTCGATAATATAGCAAATTGTGCGTTCAGTAATCTGATTATATAGATCATAAGTTGTTCTATGCGCACGAAACACATTCCTCGTTAATTTTCACGCCGATTTTCATAATATAGCTTAATAATTTGTAGACACTGCCGAGCTAAGTTCTTCCATGAAGAAATGTCAAACAATAATGAACAAAAATACATAAACGTGTGATAGACACATACGTTATCTGTTATAAAATCCCTAATTATAAATATTACCAATAAATGAATCAAACAATCTAATATAATAATGATTATTAAACTTACCAATGAAGAAAAGGAAGACCAACTCTAGTGATTGTTTCATGAAATGTACAGTCATCTTTGTTGTCATCTGAACAATACATTGGTCTATGACCATAAACAATAATCCAGGGTCTCTGTTGTCTGTTTTCAAGTTTATTTGCTTCCTAAAAACAAATAAAATAATTGATATTACGCAATTACAAAAATGTTAAATGACAACTATAAAATGTGGAAAATTTACTTTTAGATCATTAGCAAGCCATTCATATTGCAATACAACTGGTTTAATTCCATAGTAAAGAAAATAATAGAACTCTGTAGAAATACTAATGAAATGAGCTGGTCCTAAATTAAAACTATACATCATGTTCTCATAGCCACCAGGCATACTGAAACGAGCTTTATAATTGCTAAAATTACTGAAAAATAATAAAGCAATATTTATTAGCGTCTTTTAAAACATGATTAGTTTTACTGTGTTCAAAACTAACTATTTTTGTTCATGATTGCCAGGACAAGTCATGTATGGTATGTATGAGGCTACAGGTTCCAATTGTCGCATAAATTCATCACCAACTTTAGCGTTATCCTGTAAATTAATAATACCATTATAAAAATTATCATTTTGTATGTACACCACATCAAAATAAGCTTATGAAAAAAAAAAAGTTAAACAATATTGAAAATGGTTAATGACGAAATTGAGCAAATTGTGAATACAAAATTACTTAAAAATTGATTTTATCTAAATTATTGCTTAACTATTTAAAATATAAGACTACCAAATTAATAATTAAATAGTGTTTCGTATGGTTATACTCACACTATCCATATCATAAGCAAAATCACCGATATGAAGTACCATATCATAAAGGCCTCGCTGAGTTTCTTCCTGTAATCTAGGAAGAGATTGAGCATTTACATTACCCAAATCACCGAAAAAAGCAAGGCTAGGTGACCAATTTGTGTCACTAGGAACAGTTTTAAACCAAAATTGGGTAGACCAGCCTAGGTTACTTCCACAGTAATATACTAAATTAATATAAAAATGTGTTTAACAGTTGCTGCAAACCCTAATTATATTATAATTACCATATTGACTAGACGGTTGCAATCCGGAAAGCTTCACACGATGTATGTACTCTGTGCGATGAAGATCACCACCATCTACAAACAGTGTAGAAGTCCCAGAAGCTTTAAGAATTGGTCCATTAATTCCATATTTGACAATTGATTCATCTGTGTTATTCCATGTTGTCCATGTAACAACTAATTCACTTACAGATTCTAGAAATAACAATTTTAATATAATAAAAATAATAATAAAATAGCAATTTTAAAAACGTTAAACGAGACATTTTTTAAACTTAACACGTTCATTGCCACCGCCGATCCGTGATCGTCACTAGCACTTATATTTAGATGTTTATAAATAATAAATAGCTATAAATAAAAATAAAAGGCTTCATTGATATAGGCACACGTAATATTTTGTCAACAGTTATACGACGTGTGGCACTAGACTAGGAATATACGTGCAAAGGTCAACGTGTTAATAAAATAAAAATGTATTTTTTCAGTATAAAACTATTTACAAATCAATTTCTAAAACTCCAACATTACAGTAAAAAAATATATATATTACATAAAATAATATATCTAATGTAGTTTTATCCTTATTGGATAATTTGAATATTTGACATTATTTTACAAGACTGAACATACGTTGCCAATATCAATACATTATATAAACGATACACCATAATAATAATAATAATTATTATTATTATAAAAGATTCTAAAAAATTCTAAAAAATTATTATATAATAAATGTCTACAAACCGCCTAACGATAAATGGATTTGTTCGGGTTGATAGTGTACAAAAGGATCTGCTGCACAAACACCGACGATCATTAGGACAATCAATTGTTGAACAACGGTCTTCATTTCAGTTGATATCTGCGAAATCAAATTTTAATTCGAATTATTTTTCGCAACCATAACGCGAAACGTGAACTGGATTTAACGATATACCCGAACCATTCTTTAAATGCGCTTCGCGTTTTACTTTAACTCTTCTTACGATTTGAATAATTATTCATCGATCAACGCTTTATTGCGCAACAACGAAATTACGCTCCTCATACGGTAGTAGCGAACACAACGTAACGTAATAAATTTAATACGGAAATTCGTACGGCCTTCGCGTATTTTCAAGTATTTTAATCGTTATTGTCGTCTATAAACAATGTTTAATAACAAAACAAAAGATAACAACAACAAAACACACCGATCAGCTGATACGTGATAACGTAAACCGTATAGCTGACTGAACGACGTACGCCGAGTGCGAACGTAAAATGTTAGAACGATTTTTTCTCAAGAATTTATCGAAACGATACGTCCGCGACGATTCGAAAACGTTCGTTGCGTGTCTCTTCGTTCGCCGTCGCCGACAATTATAAACGTAAATTTCCGTAGTCGTCACAAACGTTCGAACGTACCCGTACTCCGTACGTATTACCGTACCGAGTCCTTATTCTTCGACTTATTTTCCCAGTTATTTAGGGTCGGTCATCTTAGTCCTCAACCTCCATTTAACCCGATCTCCCACATCATTTACACACACACCAGCAGTCCTTATATCACACTCTATCACGTTCAACCGTTTCTTCTTTGGTCTTCCTCTTCCTCTTCTTCCTTCCACGCTCAATTCCATAACCGTTCTTACTGTTTCCGGGTTTTCTCTTCTCATAACATAACCAAACCACCTAAGTCTATTTTTCATCTTATCCGTAATCAACGCTACGCATCACCGTACCGAGTACTGGTTATAAATCGTATTAAATTACGTTTCGCGATTAGGCAAAAAGTTCGTTTATTCTATTCCCGGGATAACGGGTATTATTATTTAAAGTCTAACCGACGATAACGCGCGACCGAATAATCTTCGGAACGGGAAAACGACGGAGATTTCGAATAGCCCCTCCCCGTCCAAACGTATCGCGAATTGAGACAACTTTGCCTGAATTTACGGCGCGAACATAATAACGCGCCGTTACGCCCTCGCGAAACGCGGAAACGTTGGCCAGCGTGCACGCGCGCGCAATACGAAACGTCTCGGAAATCGAGAACACCCGTCAATGTGTATCGCGCAAACCGACCGATCGAACGGACGGACGACACGTCGCGCGCCGCCGTCTTATCTAACGTATAGAGTGGTCGTTTGATAACGTTACGGGTCTCCGGCGTGACGGGCCGCGCGGTGACGAATACGGGCGAATGAAAATCGCCGCGTATGCGCGCGCGTACGTACTTGAGTGGAGCGCGCCGCTATTCCCGCGCCAGCGTATTGTCGTCGGTGGAGTACGACGCGATTGATACCTGAGTCCCGTTTCTTCCAGTCGTTCTCGTCGTTGTGTGTGTGTGTGACCGAACACAGCTTTCGCAAACCGCGGCGCGCGCGTACGAGTCCCGTCGGTCGCCGCCATGTGCAACAACGCCAAGGAAGAGGATATCGTGGAAAAATGGGGCTTGCCGCTGAAAGAACTGTATACGCTCGCGCTCAAGTTCTTCAAAGGTACGTAGTGGAGTCCGTTTTTCCTACCCGGGATACCTCGCGTCGCTGGTGACAGTAGCGCGTCATTCCGTTCGAACGCCCGACCGCTCAGTGCCGCTAACGAAATACAATTATTCTCGACGGCCGAGCCCTGAAATGATAGTAACGTTCGTTTGTAATTCCGCAATTTATTAGTTCGATTACGTCGAAACGTTTTAATATATTTCTCTATTCGCCCCAATTTAATGACGACGTATTTCGTTAACCGCAACTCGCGTCACTATTCTTATTTCGATATGTACTCGACGTATGTCTCATATTCCCCCATTCTTCTCTTAAAGTGTTACTAACCAGTACAGTTTGCTTTCTCTCGACTATGTCTCGGACACCAAATAATAATATTTACCTAGACATTTTGTATACTCGGTTATTTTCTATTTTATTAAGTTAGAAATACTTATTGTAAATATACGTTATTTTATAGAAAAGGAAGGTAAAGCTATACACTTTACGTATGACGATAAACTAAAACTTGTTGCATATACACGTCAAGTTAGCCATGGAAAGTTGGATGAGTCTAAATTGCCACCTTTGGGCGTGTTCGATGTTATCGGAAGAGATCGAAGGTAAATATAATTCATTAACGGTATTTTCGATAATTCTATTTTGTATTTACATGTAGTATTTGTTTTATAGGTTAGCTTGGCAAGCACTCGGTGATATGTCAACCGAAAACTCAATGATAAATTTTGTCAAGTTGGTTAATAAAGAATGTATTTTATTTAAACATACCGTCGAAGCGTATAAAGCCGATTTGATTGAGCAAAAACGAATAACGTAAATATTCTTACTAAACAACAACAATAGTATATTTATTTTTAAACAAAAATTTCATTAAAATTTATATTCAACAATTTCTAAAATGTTTTCAGCGAAGAAAATATGAAAAAAGAACAAGAAGAACTAGAAAAACAGCTCGCGTTAATGGAATTAAAACAAAAAGAAGAAGAAGAAAAATGTAGACAAGAAAATACCAAGTAATTTAGCGATTTTTATTAATTATTCTCCTATGTTGAGATTGTAATTGATCATTAATGTTTTAGACAACTCATTCAAGAAGCATTAAATAAACAAACTTATAGCCAGTTTTTGACTTATGCCCAAAATCAATTTCCAAATAGTCCAGATGAAGTTAGTTATATCGTTTAATTTACGTTTAATTATTTATGATAAATATTTTAATAATACGATACAATTAATGTAACTTAAATTCTAATGTGTTCGTAGCAAGCTATACTTGTAAGGCAATTGCAAGAGCAGCATTATCATCAATATATGCAACAATTACAACAAAACTATGAACCTGGTAAAGAATTAGAAATAACTACAAATTCAGTAACTGTTCCTGAAGATCAAGTAATTGAACATGAGAGTCTTTGTAATGAACAATGTGAAAATGGCCGTTGCCTTTCTGGAGAATGTATATTTTATATTACTTGGTAAGACTTAAATTCAACAAATAAACTATAGTTTATATTTTTCGTTAAGGTTCCGTTCAAACATTATTTCCTGCATCAATGTGGACAAGAAAAGATATTGATGAATTTAAAATGAACCTACAGCAAGAAGGTGGAGAAGCAGTTATTAAAGTCAATCATGGAGAAACAATTACTGTAAGGACTATATTATAATCTCGCAATTATATTTGAATCTTGATTATTATGATATATATTGTTAAACAACCACAAATTTCACAATACTTGTTTTTAAATTAAACGCAATCACACTCCACACTATGAAAATGCAAGTGAGCGACTCACAAAATTATGTGAGTAACTACTCATTTTTTTCATCACTCAGTTGAGTTTGTACCCTCGTGGTGTGGAGAATAGTGTATTAATAATAAGCTAATTAAACAATTTGTACTTTATTTAACTTATTACATATTGTTTTAGGTTCGAGTTCCTACAGCTGAAGGCGGTAACTGTGTATTTTGGGAATTTGCGACTGATGGTCATGATATTGGTTTTGGTGTTTACTTCGAATGGGTTAAACCTAGTACTAGTCAAGTTTCGGTGCATGTTTCTGAAAGTGAAGATGATGACTGTGACGACTTGGAAGATGATGATGATGGTAATATCAATCAAGGTATAAATACGTACGCTGAATTGTAACGATTTCGATGTGTTTATTAATGACACTTAACTATAAACAAATATACTCAATCGAAATTGCGGGTTCCGCAACATTTTTTAACATATTGTAAAAACATATTTATGGCAATTTTTGTTTAGATATACTCCATGAATTGGAACAAAATGGTGTTACAATAAAAGACATAAAGAAGAGTAATCAACTGAATCGACCACCATTGTCAATAATAATACCAGTGTACCGAAGAGACTGTCATAAAGAAGTATACGCTGGAAGTCACTTATATCCTGGCGAAGGAGTTTATTTACTTAAATTTGATAACTCGTATAGTTTATGGAGGTCAAAAACCTTATATTACAGAATATATTACTCACAATAATGTTTTCATTTTATATAAACTTTCCAGCAACAATATATGTTACACGAGGATATATAATTTCTTTATACTGCGTATTTATTTTTTTAAATTATAAATCAACTAAGGGTCGCATGTAAAGACGTATTTAATTAATTTATTTGGAATAATTCAGCGACTTGGACGAATAATGCATAGCAATATTTATTTTTCAGATTGATAAAGATGTCTAATAAAAGTGGGCAATCTTTTTAATCAAAAATATTGTAATTTAACTATTTTTATGAAAAATAAGTATGGCGATCGCCTTTTACTCTGTATTCTAGATTCATTCGTTATACAATAATCAAAAACAAATTTACTTTAAATAAATTATTATACTCTGCATTTGTACCTAGTATATTATAAATATATCGCTAACATTTATATCGAAATTGTGAAAAATTCATTGTTATAACCTTTTTCAATTTTTTAATTTACTAATATTACCAAATCTTATATATAGTACCGATAATACTTTTTACAGAATTCAAAAAAAATTCTGACCAGTGTGTATTATTACTTGTTAAATATACTAATGTTTCTATCTATTTACAGAATTCTAATTTCTTACAACATATTTAGTATGTACATTAATTTTACGCCGAATCCAAAAATTATCTATAAACTTATTATTATAATGTAAACGAAAATTCAATACTTAATAATTTAAAATAATAGTTACAAAATTAAGTTTTACAATTTATATATATTAACTCTTGTTGCACATCAAATAACAAGATTCAAAATATATTGATCAATTTTTTATTTCAACATTAGTATTAAACATCTGTATATTTGAAAACCAATACAATTGTTGTTAAAATAATTTTCTTTTCAAAGCTATTTATTTTATTTAAATATTTTTTATAGATATTTAAATTTGTTTCTATATTATTTGTTATACAGATTGTTAATGTTTACTATTTGTAAATTGTAAATCTTATAAACATATTAATAAATTATCGACACAGTTAAGTTATTTTCTTTTATTTGTATAGTTATATTATAAATATATTGACAATTGAAATTAATTGTTATTTTATATCAATACGACGTAAAATTCATAATATTAAATAGGAAAATTAAAGATTATACCTCAAATGCTTACGCTTATTAACGTTATAAATAATCAATTTTTTTGATTCGCATGACATATGGTTAGTTTATATAAAATAAGCATGCATAGTGAAAAAAAAATAGAAATATATGTATCGACTAAGAGTAAAAATACTCATATTATGTACAATTAATGGTGATGGAAGTAATACATAAATGTAATATAGTGAAAGAATACAGACTGATTATGTGATGGTCAATATGTAGGTGGTATCTTCTCAGGTAGACTGGAATAGTGTATATTTATATTAAATTTAGAACTAAGAAATATCTGAGAAAAAAATGTGTTATATTGTTTTCCCATATAGAAAAATACAGTAATATTAGATAGCATTAAAAAAAGATACCAATTAAAACTTTATTATTTTTAAATCGGTAACATAAAATGTAAAAATATGTACAAGATTAAACCAATAGTCTCTCAATTTCAGTCTGAACCTGCTGTATTTGTGGCCGTAGCTGTGAACCTTCATCGCTGGTAATAGAACACGCTATAACAGGCCTTGAAACACCACATGCTCGACCCAATGCTGTAAAATGAAAATATACAATATAACTATCTACGGAATTGTACTTTAAATATTTTAATGAAAATACTAACCTTGTTTTGACCTGATAAAAACATAAGGTACATTTTTATCTTCGCATAAAAGTGGCAAGTGTAACAATATTTCTAAAGGTTCTGCGTCAGCAGCACATACTATAAACTCTGATATACCTCTATTCAAAGTTTTAGTGGCTAAAAAATTATGAATAAATGATTAAATATTATGTTAAATAAAATATTTTGTATATATTTCTTATATTACGTTTGTACTAACCTTCATTAGCTCCTTTACGTAATTGTTTATAGTTCATAGCTTGTTGAACCAAGTTTAAAATTTTTGTTGTAAGTTGTTGATCAGCCAAAGGATATGCCTTAGGGTTAACATCTAAAGCAATGTTTTGATCGTCCATCCTAAAATGTAATAAATTTATTTATAAATAAAAGTAAACAATTGAAATATGTATACCTAATCTGTTTTTAATCGTTTAACATACAAAAATTAATATAAGATTTATTACATAAAATTATCTATATATTTGAATTATATTGTTTGGCTATCAGTAAAGGTAAAATAATCTAACTATGTTTTATAGATTATAAATTATTGATTCTTATTTTTAAAATGTTTAATGTATATCACGAAGATGTCATTTATAAAGAAAAATTTAGATATTGTAATTTAAATTGTTATCAAACTTCAGCAAAGTTTAAAAATTTGCTTATAAGCAATTATGATCTCTAGAATGTAAAATGATTAATCGGGCTTCTTTAATAGGGAAGTATTGGGTAATACATAAATACAATCTATCAAAAGACTTCTATCTATCTATCATAATCATCTTGCGTATTTTAACAATTACTAATTTTCAGAATTAAATAAACAAAAAATTAATATGGAGGATCAGTCTCCGATAAACTTCAAGTGTGATTAGATGTATTAAACATCATATCTTATGTCACTTATCCCAAAACAACTTGGAAGAGTTCCAACACATTTTGTATAAAATTCGTGTAAATTGTAAGTGTTGCGGTTTAATAACTTATCGGTAACTTACAAAACACATGGTGTAATCCACAATTAAGCGCAGACACTATTACATATTAGGTAAAAGGAATATTATTTCAAATTTTAAAAAGATATAAAATTAAATATGGATTCCAAATCATAAACACGGAAATAATTCGAGTACGTAAACTAGATAACTATAAAATCCTACATTACATTATCCGAGGAAAATCGGCATTTGGTGAAAAGACGAAACAAATGTTT
Organism: Geopemphigus sp. TES_GeoC_2020; assembly: GCA_025469175.1. NCBI lineage: Eukaryota > Metazoa > Arthropoda > Insecta > Hemiptera > Aphididae > Geopemphigus > Geopemphigus sp. TES_GeoC_2020. Next base: position 39,597 of record JAIPRN010000290.1, on the reverse strand, counting down.
ACAATACGATAATTGAAGATAGGTATATTATATTTGGTTCATGTCGTAGGATCGGTTTTACAGTCGTCAACGCGAGTAATAACTTTTTAACGTTAAAACGTGTGTTTCGTTCCAGTATTCAGATTATACACGTAATTGGTATGTTTTGTTGGACGGTCAAATTTTGGACCAAACCGTTACGAATACACAATATTGTTATACTTACTTTTCGCAATATTTTCTGGAATAACGAGTGGCATAAACTTCGACGTTACACGAAAGTAACGAGCCAGGAACCTATCCAAAACCAATTATAGGTTCGACACTTTTCAAAACGCAGAAATGTGAGGTTGGGTTTGGGTCTGAAGACGGCGGTTGCCCGGACGGGAATTGTTTATGAAAAACACGTTCACAATCGATTCCGCAATTTCGTAATATCGTCTCTAACGTCGTTAGTAAAATTCGAGATATTAATTTGCTTTTCGTTATAGGTTAAATGATAAATGATACGTTTATTGTACTCGTGGTTATACTGTTCGCTTCAAGACAGTCTTTCGAAAACGCCACGCTCGACATTGATCGTATTATTATCATAACATAACAAACAATTAACGGTTTTAATTACGTTTATTTGTAAGTTTTACACGTTAACATACGTACAGATTTACGTTTGCAATTTAAATGTGTGAATAATCTTCCTTGCTACTTTCCCATCTATTTGGGGTTGGCCCCTTCGTCCTCAACCTCCACATCACCTAATCGCCCACATTATTTATACACACATCAGCAGACCTCTTATTTATTAGTGATAAGCGATTTGCGGTAGTGAATCAATTTAAACCAAAACGAAAAAATCGATTCAAAAAAAAAAAAAATCAAAGCCAAAAGATAAATTAAAAATAAAAAGGTAAAACTGTCCCATATAACCCCCCCTCCATCATCCAGGCTCCTATAGTTAAAATATCGATGATAAAAAAATCAATTATCTCTTTGAATATGTAATTATTATAAGAAATATTAATTAGATCTACGACTTGATCTTTACAAAAATGGATCGAATCACAATAAAATTGGCCATACAGATCGACACAAAAAAATGATATTTTGAATGAACAAAATCAATTCAGATGGCTCATCACTATATCACACTCAATCACATTCAACCACTTCTTTTTTGGTCTTCCTATTCCTTTTCTTCCTCAATGTCTTCAACTCCATAATCGTTTTTCGTCAAATATGTTACACCACACACATCTATATATATATATATATATATAAACACATGTTGTGTGAATAACAATTTCGATTAATAATCGACGTCTCCAAAATCTCGAAATCCACGAAACAAAAATGTCTAGAATATCACGCAATGTAGAAGTAAATCTTCCAAATGTTAAGATAAAAAGTACAAATCAAGCAATTTAAAATATTATCGTTTGTAGGATTTGTGGCAAAATAAAATGAAACTTTTACATATGTATTTATATATTTATTATTATATTTATATTATATATATTTTATATTATTACATTATATATTATTATTTATATATTTAATTTACATATTTATTAATATGATAGAAATCAGTTTATAATTAATAAATATTAAAACAAAAAATATATAATTTTCAATTTATTTTCTAGTTATTTATAATGATCGAATTTTACATCAAAAGGACAGAATTAAATTATTTATAATTATGACTTTACTAAACAACAAATATTTACTTTAATATTTTATTCCTTTAAAAATAAAAGCAAATATTTGTTTAAAATAAAGTCATAAAAAACTTATATAAATGCTATATAAGTACTCCAGGAACCCTTTAAATCACACAATACATGTTTATATATATATGTGTGTGTGTGTGTGTGTGTGTGTGTAACATATATATTTGACATGTGTTTTTCTTTCTTGCCTCTTTTCCAGCTATTTAGAGTTGTTCATCTAGGTCCTCAACCTCCACTTGACCTAATAACCCACATCATTCATGCACATACTAAACAGCGGTCCTTAAATCATACACAATCATATTCCACCACTTCTTTTTTAATCTTCCTCTTCCTGTTCTTCCTTCAACCTTCAATGCCATAATCATTCTTACTGCTTCCAAATTTCTCCTCATAACATGACCAAACCATCTAAGCATTCTCATCTCGGCTATAATCATTCTTTACTCTATTTTCTTGTCCATATATTTGGCATGTATAGCTGTAAAAAAAATGTATACAAGTATACATAACACAAAATTTTTTTATATTTGTTAAAAAAACATTTTAATGTAATTCCATCTTTATTTATTTTATTTTAACTTATACATAATACTAGTTTATGTTTATAGTTTTATAAGTTCTTTAAAACATAAAAAAAACTATACAGAAACAATTATTTAAAATTTAAAATAAAAAATTTAACCATGTACATTATAATAAATGTTTCACCCTTTAACAAAGTTTACTGGATCCAAATTATTTAAATCATTAAGTTTCACAAAATAAAATTTTTTTATTATTAATAATGTTTCTCATATTAGGTAGAATTTAATCAATTGTATATTTGTTTAATATTTATATATATATAATTATCGATAATTTTTAATATAAAATTACTTAATGGCTTTTCGAAAGTATTTTAAAAGATATTAAAATTCTATAATGAAAATATAATATCCATATTTCAAATTATTATAACTATTATCAACATTTATGTGAATTCATACATTTTAAAATAGAAATTCAAGTATAAGTTAGATACAAATACAAGTGATACGTGATCAAAAATTATTCTTTTTTTACCAAAATCTATTAGATATTATACCTTTAGGCTTGTCAATATAACCCATTTGAATGATTTTGGAAATAAATGTTTTTAATCTTTGTACTGGACCACCACAACCAATAGGTGTAACTTCTTCAATCTTTTTCATGTAGTTTTTATCTATATATTGCAACATTTTAATAAATTGTCTTCCATAAACTTGTTTGAGATTATATCCAGTAATTATCAACATTTCATGTAACAAAATAGCTGTGACATCTAATTGAGGAATTAAATTTACAGTTGCTGCAATTATCATCCATGCTTGTGAAATACTTAATGCGTTACCACTCCTAGTTTCAGTGACTATAATTGCTGCAAATAATCTTATGATACCAGTCATTCTTTTTACATACTTTTCTTGTTTTTCAACGATTCCGTTTGTATAATTATAACCTAATGATTTATAATATTCTTCATCAGTTTCTTCATTTGTTCTTGCAGCGTTATATGGAATTAGACATGGACACTTTTGTTTAAATCTAGCGTATAATAATAAACCAAAATCTGGATGGATTTGCCATAATTCAGTAGTAATTGAAGCTACTTCAAAAGCAGTTTCTGTTTTGACACTAGCTACATGTTCTCCAATATTAATAATTTTTTTAGCTAATGTATCTTTACAAAATATCAATGCATGTGGATGAGTATGTGCTGAAACTGTAGAATTACCAGTTTTCACAGGTTTACATTTTAATAATGCGTCAAGTTTCTCAAATTTGTCTTTCATGTGCCATGGCGAAACTGAAGATATACTATTAACTGGTGTATTAATTGATTTTGTTAACTCTTGACGTAGAGATTTTAAATTATCTTGATGCAGAAAAGAAGAATAAAAATTTTCAATTGTTTTCAAATGCTTCTGTATACTAAGATGATTATCTAGAAATTGTTTATATTCATCTTCAAAATTATAAATGATATTGTTCATAAATTCTTCATGTTTCGTATCGTTAATATTAACAGCAATGTGTGAAATATGACTATCAACAATCTCTTCGATATTAAACTTAAATGTATTGAATTCATCAGATTTATCATCAACATTTTCATCAATTTTGAATGTAAAATTTTGGATTTCATTTTTTGTTTCTTTAGATATATTATTATGTTCATTATTTTCATTAATTTTGAATGTAAAATTTTCGATAGGTATTTCATTATTTTCATTTATATAATTGTCGGCTTCAAATGTAATGTTTTCAATTTGTTGGTTTTCTAACATAATTTGGTCATTGAATATTTGAATACGTTGTACAAATTCATTAAGAGCTAATAGATCATGTTTATTAGAATCTTGACACATATTTTCAAATGTTTTTAATTCTGCTTCAAATAACATGAATTTTTGCATTTGGTCACTAAATAATTGTAGTTTCATATTGTTTTCGCTGAAGAAATGTTTTATTTTATTTATTAAATTAATTGCATTATTTAGCGCAAAGAAAAACTTTAAACTTTTTGTTTTTTGATTAAATATATTTAGATTTTCATGTAATCTTGTTTGTAGTTCATCATTATTAGTATTTAATAGTTCTTTATCATAATTTCTATCAATAGCAAGTCTTTTACGAACTAAACACATTAATTCTTCATTTTTATTTGAAGGTATAGTAGTGAATTCTCTTTTTTTATGTTCCCAAATATTAGCTTTTATTTTCAACAATTGTTGTACTTGTTTTTTTCTTACAGACTCAACTTCATTCATTGATAAATTGTAAAATTGAGGAATGATATTTAGAAATTCGTCAACATTATCATCAAGTGGTTTATTGATTTCCACATCTTTTACTTCAGGGTGTTTTTCGACTGATAACTCATATTTAGGAATATAATATTGGTTAACAAATTTCAGTTCCTCATTAATTCTATGTAAGTTTTTATCAAATAGTGTATTGTTATCGTTGCTTACTTGGTTTTTAATCGAATAATTTTCTTGGTTCATAATTGATTATATAGTACTAATTTGCGTTACAAGTGTTTACGTTGATCATTACTACTAACTACCTAAAATTAAAATAACACAATACATTACAGTGAATACGAATGATTTAATTTACCAATATACTTACTAAAATCCAAACCTTAAAACGTACAAATTAAATCTACTACTTTTAATTTATAAATATGTATTACTATAAAACTAACATTTTGGGTTTAAACATCAAATAGTATGCATTGAATTAAATTATTAACGGTTTCTGTAGTTAAAAATCACTATTTATCACAGACAAAGCTACACAATCGGGATATTATTTTTTATCAAATTTTCAAACATTGTGTGATATCAGCATGTTTAAATATATTATCATACATTAGAACAGCGGAATTTTATCAAAATAACCAATTTGTATACTGAAATATTAATGCATAATGATATTTGTAAAGAATAAATCCATTTAAATTTTATTTTTTGGACAAATTGTTTTCATTTTACATTATACCGCAATGAAAAAAGGACATAAGTAGGCGGGTTTTCGTTATGTTATATGTTAATATTATTATTATAAGACGCAAGTACTTTGTATTCAACAACATGACCAACTATACCATTTCTAGAATGGTCAGACAACTAAAATTTGACCATGTCCGCACATGTATTTGCTCCACCGACTTGCTGACGATGTATATGATATTTAAGTCCTCTTTTTTTTAAACAGCATTGGAAATTGGATACAAGATATTATATATTGCACATAACTCCACATTCGCAAACAGATGGATTTTGCCACGAAAAAAAATGTATAATACTCTCTGAACTTTGTGTTCTACAATTTGACTGAGTCCGATAGAATCCTTTATCCGTTTGGTGAATTACATTGGGTTTATTTGTATTAATCAATTCCATATTATATTGATATGTTGAATAATTATATTGATTTTCGTTATACACATATTGTTCAAATTGACTTTGACTAAACACTTCATTGTTAATAAAATCTTCATCAGCAGATATTTCATTTGATAAATTACTATTATTGTTTTTACGATTTGAAAATGAATTAAATTCCTTATTGTATGTTAAAAATTCATTTATTTGTTTCATTTCATTATTGAGACCATCCATCAACTCATAAAATATATTATGATTTAATAATGCTAAAAAAATGTATACTAGAATTTATTAACAATCATTTATTAATCCTATTAATTTATATAAATGTTTATTAAAAAAAAAAGTTTTATATTTGCACATATCACATATAAAGTATTATGATTTCATATTAATATTAAAATGTATAGGTACTTATTACTTTAAAGGACATTTTTCAAAAATGATCAAAATTTTAAACATTTCTCAATTTACATTTATTTTAAACAATTATTATTTACTATTATACATTTATATACCTATAGTCATGAACATATCCTATATATTTATAATTTTTTAATTAAAATTATAATTATAAATAATGCATTGACAAATAGTGATTTGCCATAATATGTTTTTATTTTATTTTAATTTATATTATATAATAAAGTTATTCTACTTTTTATTTTATTTTATGAATTTCGTTTAAAGTAAATAGGTGCTTATTATTTTACTATTTCAATTATAAATTATTTTGGGCCCACTTGATACAATCTAAATTTAAGTTCCAAAATAAGAAAATATTTATGATATTTTTCAATTAATATTCTTCAGTTTATAGTTCAAATAATTTTTTCTAATTTTTACATTTCCTAGAATTATTTTACCAATATAGTAAAATATATTTCAATAGTAATATGTTTTGCATTAAAACTAAAAAAATAATAATTTCATAACAAAATAATAATTTTTACCATTAAATTGAATGAATATGTTAATATTACAGATAAACATAAAGGTACATATTTATTAATGATTTAAAATATATATCGCTTATATAATTTTTAATTAATTACCACTTCGTTTTAGTTCTTCAATATTTTGATTTTTTCTATGTTGCGGTGGTGTAAACATACTTTCAGAACTGTTAAGATTTTTGTTTATTTGTTTATCATAATTTTTGTTTTTTTCATTAATATGGTAGTTATGTTTATTTTTTTGTGAATACGAATCTTCATCTTTGGAAATATTGCTCATATTATTTGTTATTACAGAATTTTCATAACATTTATTTCTTTGTTCATAGTTCTTAGCTATAAAAACAAGTTTCATAATATTATATTCTAAATTTATACTAGCTTGTACATATTTTAATTGATGAAAAAAAATTTAAAAAATTAAAGAACATATATCATTTATGTTAGTATAATTAATGATAAATTATATTTAAAGCGCTTACAATAAAATATTTTATTTTAATTTAATATATATAAGTGCACATGTATCAACAGAAATTAAAATTAGTACCAACAATTTGTACAATCTGTATTTTATATATTTAATAATATATATATATATATATATATATAATAAAAAGTATTAACTTTATTACTTATTAGATGTATGATCCAATATCTTTATTGTAATCATAATTTCTATATAAATAATCACAGCTTTAAATAACGTAATTTCATATTTTGTAAATATAATTTATAAATTATAATATATATATATATATATATAAAATTTATAAATGTAATTAAAAATTAATCGGACTGAATGTATGATGGAAGTATGTTTTAAATATTCAATTTATTACTATTGTTATAACATAAACTTACATTTATCAATATTTAAACTCTTTATTGAATTATCGTCAGATTCTTCTGGTTCTGTAGTTGTATTACAATTCGACAGAGTTGAATTTGAAGTTGATAATTCATCTTTGGAATATAAATTTAAATTACACGATTCAATACTTTTATTATAAGCTGTTTCAGAAACGTTATTTTGTGTTAAACATTGATTGGACTTAGTTGCAACTTTTCGTTTCATTAATTTATTGTATTCTTGTTGAAATCCTATAATAAATAATAATATCATGTTCAGTATCCCTCAGAGTTGTTAATTTTCAATTAAGTTCTAAACCTTAAAAGTATTAGATTATAATATTGATTTTATATAATCAATGGTATTAACCATTAAATAAATTAGATATTTATTAAACCAGTAAATAGATTATTTAATAGTTCGTTATAGGCATAAGTAGATTAACATTTTTAAGTAAGTATTATTTTTATTTTTGTAACTCGGAAGGAAAAAAGTGAATTATATAATTTAAAAAGATTTTTGTTCTTTATTAAATTATGTAAAATAAACAACATTAAAATATATCCACAAATAAAATATAGTATTTAAAATAATTTAATAAAATGCATTATATATATATCATAATTATTTATTAAAACAGAAAACAATTAAATTTTTTTTACAATTAAATACCTATTTTCCTACTAAAATACTAAATATTTAAATAAAATATACTTGTATTTTTAAAGGTTATAAAACCAGGAACTATTAAAATTGTTTATTATTAAATTACTTCTAAGTAAATACATTATGTAACAGATAAATGTCAGAATTCCAAAATATACTTATATAATAATGATTAATTATTTGCATACTTTTTAAAGAATCTTTTGTGCTTTTATTATTTTTCGCATCCTACAAATAAAAGTAATAATATGAAATTAATAATTTATTATATTATGTCATTTAAATAATAAATTTTTTAATTATATATAATACATAATTATTCCAACATTTTCTAAATGAAATATCTGAAATTCTTTTTCCTCGCCATATTCTCCCAGCTTTTTGGGATCAGACACCTTGGTCTTCAACTTCCACTTGACTCGATCTCCCACATCATTCACGCACTCACCCGCAGTTCTCATATCACACTCAATCTCATTTAACCACTTTTTCTTTAGTCTTCCCCTTCCCCTTCTTCCTTCCACACTCAATTCCATAACCGTTCTTACTACTTTCGAGTTTTCTCTCCTCATAACATGACCAAACCATCTAAGTCTATTCTTTATCTTCATCAAACTTATACTCTATATACCCTGTCTTACTAAGTGAAATATCTGAAGCTATAATTCATAAATTATTATATATACTTTGGATTCGTAAGTACAAGGTTTTTTAGTATCAGCTTTATCTGTTAAATTTGACCCTGCCGGAAAGTATTTCTTGTCATTTATATCCAGTTTGAAATGAGTATTTGCTGTGATAATTTTGATAAAGATATTCTATTAATTCTAATGGTATATATACATATATATATGGTTCATTCAAAAAGTTCAAAGACTAATTTTTTTTAAGAAAAAGTTATGAAAAAAATTTGTATATAGTTTTTAACATAATCCTCTTCTTTCTATGTATAAATATTATTGTGCTTGTATAGCTGCTTGAACGATTTTGAAAATCCCTCTTTTGGAATCATTTTCGGAACTCTAGTCACATTTCTTTGAATCTCTTCAACATCTTAAAACATTCTCCCTTCGTCACAATTTTCAACTAAGGGATTTATGAAAAGTATGGCGGAGCTAGATCGGGTGTATAGAGCGGATGGTTAATTGTGGTGACCGACATTTTGACCAAAATTTGCTTGACGAGTATTGAAAAATGGGCTGGCGCATTATCATACAATAGGAATCAGTCGTTAGTGCGGTATAATTCCGGTCATACGCGTTGAATCTGATTCAAAAGTCCATCAAACACATCTTTGTAAAATGCTGCATTTACTGTTTGCCCCAGAGGCATAAATTCATTATGGATAATCCCATGAGAATCGAAAAAAGACATCAACCTTGTTTTGATTTTCGATTTTGTTCCTCGAACTTTGATGGGTCTTTTGTCTTTTATTCTTGCTTTGTCACTCAGTAATTTGGCGTTTTGTCGATGGATCATATTGAAAATACTATGTTTCGTCGCCCATTATAATTTTATTTAAAATATTTGTATTCGTGTCTGTCCATTCCACAAAATTGCATGAAACTTCCATTCGGCGTTCTCCATTGCAAATATTATGATGCGCTGACAAAAACGTAACTAATGTAAACGAATACAACCTGCTACTAAGTGAAGTTAAAGATCTGTAATGTCAATTGTGGGTAACTGATAAATGATACCACAAAGCTCCGCCGTCGGATAAATGATGGAGATAGTTGTATATTTTATATAAATTTAGTCCCTGAACTTTTTAATGAACCGTATATAAACGTTTTGGATTATAAATTCTATATCTTATATACATATATAATTTTAAATTTAATATTTTTAAATAAATAAAATTCTTAATAAATAAGTAGGTAAAAATTGACTTATTAACAAATTACCAAATCCTTCGTTTATCTTTACGTCTTTATTTTCCTATAAAGCATATTTCAATAATTATTTCTTTCTAAACATGTATTAAATATGACATCAAATATATTATAATATTAAATGTTTACAAATGTAAACATTCTAACTAAATCAATTCAAACAGCTGCCTGAAACTCTTGTACACCCAAGCCAACATCAAATCTCAAAAACTACTCAATACCCGAACACATAAGATCTTTGATAGTACAAAAAAGACGTGCCAGAGCAGTCTGACAAAGAACCAAATATCTCTCAGATAAAAGAATTTTTAACAATTTATGTTCAGTACTAAAAAAACAACTTTCAAAGCAACGCTCAGATGATTTTGTTAAATTTACTAGTCCTTTCAGAAAAAGGTGAATCTCTATGGAAAATTATTCGTAATATCCTAAAACATAAAGTGCCGTAGCTAAACGGTCTCTTCCTTAAGCATTCGTGACAATATAATAATCTAAGTAATTAACTTCGACTTATTGTACTGAATCTAATACAGATTGTCGAATATTCTAATAATAATAATAAATGTGACATAACTTACTAGAATATAGCCTCTGGGGCTTCTAATCGATGATGAGTCATAGCCAGACCGAGAATTATTTATTCTCCAAATAGTTTTCTCTCTTAAATCCATTGTTCAATATTTTAATTGGCGTTCGAAATGTTTAGTTTACTTTTATAATATTTAATATAATTGTTATAACATATTAAACATGGTTACTACGTAAAAATTGTATATATTACAATAAGTGATATTATACTTCAAAATAACGTAATTTTTTAGTAAATAACAACAGTTTTTAACAAACCAGTAATTATCGTGATTTATTACTTTTAAAGTTTGATTATTGTTAATTTCTGTACATTATGGATTATGTTATTTTAATGGCGTTAGATTGTATTTTATTCGTTTTCTTGGCTAATTAATTGCGTAAAGCGACATTTTAATATTCAAATTTAAACAGGGACGAACGAGTAGATCAAACTTGTTCAGCAGAAATGATGTATTGTAACGGTCAATCACACGGTTTCGGAAATGTTTGATTGCGCATGCCTCACGCGTGCCGTTGCTGCCTAAGTTACGACTTCACATATTACCGTATCACTACCGAATTTTGACGGGAAATTAATTAATCTACGCGCTCCGTCGTCTCAACATACAACGCCCCGTTAAACGTTATTGTTGAGTACCGTCCTGTCGGTAAATTCACAAATAGATTGGAAAACAAATGTAAAATATTCGAAAACGTTATCGTGAATACCACGATTCGAATATTCGTAGACATATTTAGGCACTTGTTGTTTCGTCCCGAAACGCTTTTCGTCGTACAAAAAAAAAAAAAACCTCCGAAAAATCTATCTAAGACAACGAGGACAACTGTCCGGCACTTCTCGGTCGTTACTTTCGAGACCAACTTGTAATCGCCAAATGGCAGCGGTTCCACGGATAATTTCGGTTCGACATCGAAATGATAATAATAATTATTATAATTATTAATAATAATAATCGGTCGCTGGTATTTTTCGGTACTATTCGTTTTTCACGGAACAAAATGAACTACTTAGACCCCGACCATTTGTCGTCAAACTCGCGTAAACGTAATTCGAATCTTTCCTTTTTTTACAGTACGCTTACAATGAAAATTCGTGTTTGAATGAAATTTGATAAAAAAAAAATCAGTAACGCATTTATTTATATGGACAAGTATTCGCAATCCAATTTGTCTATAACAATATTGTAAACATATAGAAATGATAGTTAAATATTATCGTGGAACAAGTAAACTATAAACTGTCAATAAATTTAATAATAGATACGCTCGACAAAAAAAAGAAACGTTTTTAATATGTAATTAAGTATGTACTTATAAAACACGATTTGATTTAAATACCCTATCTCACAGGAAAACAATGTTTTCTATGACTTAAACAAGCCTTGTGATTATTGATGAAATATTTTTTATACTAATTCTCGTTGATTATGTGTCTGTGTACTATAAGGAATTCGATAAATACATTCTCCGCATAAGTGTCTAGAATAATTATTTAGAAATATTAAAATATAATAATAATACACATTTTTTACAAATTACGTTTATTAGTCCAATAGTTTAGTAACTTATATTTGATATGGAATTTAAATAACTATGATTTATAATCAAAAATGTTAGTATAAATTTCTTTTGCAGTAGATTTTTGTTTTATTAAAATATATTACACTTACATTTTGATAGTAAATATGTTATTTTCTATAACTAAATTTGAATGATAAGTTAATTTTTTTAAGTACTTAAACAGTATTATCAAAATTATGATTAAATAAAAATACAATATGAAATATTTTTCTAAAAAAAAAATGTTATAATCGATAGTTCAATGAAAAACACTACTACTCTAAACATTCCTTCGATAAAATTGGTATAATATATATGTAATTAGGAAGTAAGAACTTCGATGATTATATACAAAAATATTTATCGAAATTAAAAAATTATTAATTTAAATTTACATATTATTAAGATTAAACGTTAAATTTACCAACAAATATTATTTTATTAATTTGTGTATTTTCTAATATAATTATTACTTAATATTAAAAATGTTGTTAAAATTAGATAAAATTTATGGAAATTAAACGGTTTACATTAAAATTAATCAATAAATGAAATGTCATTTAGTTTTTAGATTTAACATAATTGAAGACATACTTATAAACATATTTATCTTAATTTAATTTCCTAATATACATAATAATAATATTAATTTTTAATCAATAATAATTAATGCTTATACACTTACATTTATTTTTTACATAAAGAATAAAACAAAATCTATAATATATAATATTATTATTATAAAACACATACTTAATACAATATATACTTTAACCCATTTAAAAGTGTTAAAAAATATTCCCTCATAAGTGTCATCACATTAGTATTGATTTATAACATTATAGGACCAACGCTTAATACAATTGGCAAACGACGACGTCTTTTTTTAATATACGGATCAAGTACTTCACCGGGTAAGGAAAAAATATCTTTCTTTAAATTATTGTTGTTGGACATCTCGTAGATTTCTGAATATGGAAGAGTTAATCTCTCATACATTAATTTTTGTGACCAATTACTGAGATCCTTGTATTGAGTTAATATTACTGAAAATTTATATTGTTTTGCTTTAGCTGCTGGCCCAATAAAATTCACCTGACTAAAAATAATAATGTTTATTCGTTAATTACAATTATTTTAAAAAAAATTAAATATCAAATAAAATTATTCAGTAGAAATATTCTTAATTGTGCTATAAAATTAAAAGTTAGATTTAAATTATTATAAATAAATGAAAACCTTACACTTTTACACGTCTAGGTGGAATAGAGGCATGTGCGATAACTGCGAAATATTCGCCATGAGCTACTAAAAACCACTTGTATGTTTGGTTATTATTAGGTAAGAAAATATCAAGAAACTAAAAAAATAGAATATGTAAATTAAAATACAATTTTATTTTGGAAAAATGTATTATACTGTACCTGAGTTTCGCCATTTAGGACAGAAATACTATGATTATTAATCATATGGACAGGCAATTCAGGATAATATCCTTTCCAGGCACAATTAGTAAAAAAACATTGATAATGTCTGTAACAACATTCTTTTTCGTGCAATTCTTTTTGACCAATGAACATCTGTTGCTTGCAACCTGTTAATGCATTTCTACAGGGAAACTTTACCAAATAACCAACCTTAAAAACAATATATACTTTACATTATTAAGGACAGAAGCTTTATTAAAAATGTAAAAATATTAACTCACTTTTTCCATGTATAGATTACGTTTTGAGTTGAAAGGATTCCTACATGTTGGACAATTTTCACACATAAGTACACATTTATTACAAATTAAATGTCCGAGTAAACATTGAAAAATGGGAGGAACGATGTGCTCAAAACATACAGGGCATTCAAATAAACGAATTAATTGCTCATTGAGGTCTTCGTAAGTTTCTGGATGTTCTTCAGTTCGAGCCACTACTGTTTCTTCAGCTACTCTAGGTCTGTAAAATATAAAGTAAATAATTAAATATGACTTCATATTAATTATAATAAATATGATTTGTTCTTATTTATGAATTATTTAAATTGTATTATATTTTTTTTTAACACGATTTGATTATTAGTACAATAAATTAATATAAATATATAGAACGATCATAAAACATCAAAAGATATTCACAGTAAAATGTTTTATAATATTAAAATTTTACCTTATATTAAAAAAGTATTACAATTTAAAGAAAAAGAAAATTCTCAATTTACAATTGTAAATTGAATAAGAGCTAAATGATTACTATAATCAAATATTAAATCAACTAATTTTTTTCATATACAATTTTTATTGTTAAAATTTCATTAATACGAGATTCTAAATTTCTAGACTTGAATAAAATGTATTAAAATAAAAATATTTTACGTTTTTCCTTTTTGTGTGTAATTGGTAAAAGCAAGAACATTGTATTTCACTACCTATATTTCCAATCAATACAATATCGCAAAAGTTTTTGCCTATTTGTGCAATTAAATATTTATATAATTATATAAATATTTCAACTATTTATAAAATATATTAATACTTTATACTGTAATAAAATTTATTAGGATCAAATAAACTACATTATTCATTAATTACATCTTTCAAAATCAGAACTAAATTCGATTATGTATTTGTTAGTAGTTATTTTGTTATTTATTTGACTTTAGCATATGCTGAATGTAGTAGATAGGTAAGTACACTCAAACTGCCATATTAATACACGTATTTTATTATCGAATGTAAATATGATTATATGAAATTTTAAAACTATTGTACTTAATTGACTAATTTCAAGGCTTCAGATAACATAATTGTTATAGAAAATTGAAGAAATTTATAATTAAAAGAAGTGTAAACTTCCGTCATAAATTGCAAAATGATTTTATTACAGGAATAAGAGATGTCATTATAATATTGAAGACAGTTAAACCTGATGATAATAGCAATAATGAGAACGGAGAATTAAAATTATTTTTTCATATTCTTCAAAATATTTGTAAATACAATAAATATTATTTATAATTGTCTTAACAATAAATTTAATACCTACACACATATATGTGAATTGTTATTATCTTAAATTATTTAAATAGTAAATATTTGAAATTTGCTATATTATTATACCTTATATATATTACAATATATATAGAAATTGATAAAATATAAAAAATTGTTTATTCATTTGCACTATAATCAAGTGTCTAGTGTTGAGAAATATACTATAAAATTGAATTTTTAAAAATAAGTTACTTACTCAAGCCCCATGGTAACAACATTATGATTGTTGTCTTCATCATCTTCCTCATCATCAACGAAAGATGTTGGTGCTGTAGATACATTATTATTTATACTTGTTGTTGGTGTATCTGTTGCATTTTGTGGAGAATCTGTCTGCGGACTAAAGGGTATAGGTGACATAACAAATGGCACAACTCGTATTCTCGGTGTTTCGTTAGGAACATCTAAACTATCCCTATTTTCTTCATCCCCAATAGAGTCCTGGTGTTCAGAAACAGAAAAATTTATTGACCTTCTATCATCACCAGAGTCTGCATCATTTTGTGATGATGATAAACTTGACACATTTTCTAAACGATGACTATATATAAAGGAAGGCAAATTATATATTAATTAATTAATAATATAAAAAGTAAAAGCCAATAATATTTTTAACCCACTAGGAATCATCAAAATCTGGAGTTTCTAGTTCCATTTCTTGTTCAAGAATTTCAGGAAGTTCTTGTTCTGGAGTTAAAGATCTTTCAAGTGGCTAAACAAAAAAAATATATATATATAAATAATTTATAACTAATATTTTAATTGGTTCTTAATTACATTGATTAAAAAGTCTATAAATTACTAATGTACAACTGGTGAAAATGGGTCATGGTGTCCCCAAGTGGTAATATTTTATTTAAATCATAATTTATATATACCACATAAACACAAAATGCTTATATATATAAAGTTTAACAATTCGCTTAAATTTAATATAATTTAAAGAAATATTTTAAATCACTTACATGATCACTATAACCACGATTTGTTGAAGAAAAACGAACCCGTCTATTAAGTGTCCTGGCATGAGACGGGTTATTATCTAAATTGTTTCTTATAATAAAAGGATGTTCCGTAAATCGTCTTGATCGTCTTCCAGACCTAGAATGCCTTGAATGTTGTGGAGCATGTACCATTGCATTAAATTGGTTCATTAGACGTCTCTGTTCAATGTAATGTCTCACATAAGGTTCATCATCACTTTCGTCAGTAATTGGTAAATTCATTGCTTCAAAAGCTAGAAAGTTAAAAGTTGAAATTTTATATTAATACATATATTAAAAAATCAAAGTATATAAATGTTATTAATGTATGATTTCTTTTTTTAATTTTACTAAACTTTACCAAATAATTTTTAATTCAGTTATCATTAAAAAGTAATAACTAACGAGTAAAATGTAGATGTTATCAAATATTTAAATTATATTTATAATTTTATACATTTTGATAAAAATAAAAATTAATTTCATTAAAGTTAAACTAGGGATTTACAATAAAAAAGAAACTTGTTTATCATACTCTTTAAAAATGATAAAAACTTTTTATAAAATATGAAGTTTTACATTCACATCAATTATATATATATATATATAATGTGTATGTGTGTGTGTATTTTTACTAATACTAAATCTTACTATTTGGTTGAGTGCTTGTTTGAATATTAGGTGGTGGACTAGTCAATGGAATTTGTCCAGTTGCTGTTATTTGATGAGTTTCTGGATCAGTAATAGTAAATCTAACAAATGGTGATCGATTTCTAACAGCATCTCCATTTGTTGTATCTAAAAACCATTAATATTTTTAATTTTTATTATAAGTAAGCTGTTTAGACAGTAGGTAAAAAATATATATAATATATTGGAATATATTATGAGATAGTATTGGAAGAACAGATGGCTGATATATTGTTAAATATTCAGTTGGTTACTTATAACAACACTAGCAACACTTAATGATGCAGCTTAATATCAAACATTTACTATACTACAGCAATTTACAATTAAATTTATCTTTATTAATTTTAATTTATCCGTTAAATATTAGTCACTATAAAATTAATTAATGAATAGATGATTAAACAATCTAAAAATGACTTACTTCCTCCAATTCGTGTTTCATAAGTAGGATGATCTCTTGATCTACGAAATTGCTCATTTTGATCCATATTGTTTGTATCTAAAATACGTTTTAAAATGCAAAACACATGATGGTTAAAAATAATCAAGCCCATTAAAGCCATGAACGATACTAACCTGTTAATATTGGAGGCATCGATATGTGATGATGGCTACTAAAAACCCGACTAGGTCTTTCCATACGGTTAAGTTCTTCAAAATCAATCTGAAATTAATAAGAAACCATATTAAAATAGTTTTTTATTCAATGTGACAACAAAATATTTTCTTTATTATGGGAGTAATTTTGACATTTTCAACTAATTTTAATAAACATATAATAGACATATTTTTAATCCAAAATGTTAACATAACTTTAGTTTATTTTATTTAATTTTATTTTTATATTAACTTGAGTTATTAAAATCACATAAAATTAAATGTGGTTATAGTTTTTTAAATAAATAAGATAAATTACCATTTAGAGTTTTGGAAAGTCCAAAAGTCTATTTTGGTAGATATAGAAGGGATTGAAATGTATCTAAATGGAAGTATTTTTTATTCGTCTTTTTATAATAACAATTACAAATAAACCTGTACCTAATTAGTACTTAATCAAGTAATATTTTTAAGTGTAGAATTCAAATAATTAATGTTTATTTAAAAAAATATGTAACTGTAAATATACTTAAATTCATTCTTTTACGATTGTCTTTCAAATTGTATAGATTTAAAAAAAATGATTTGTTTGTATCAAACGATATTTTTATAAGTATGTCATTAATATAGCAACAAATGTACAATTAATATATTACCTCTCTTCAATCGACAATAATTATTAGTTAAACATTTTGAACAAATAATGTACATAGTCAACAGAAACGAGAGCGACCGATTCAATTAGGTTGAGATCGATGCAAACGTAACAGATGTTTGTTCAGTTAATAGTAGTGTCGAGAAATACCTTGCGCAACATTGTGCGCACAATGAATAATAAAACGGAACGTGAGAAAAACGTAATATTTACCAAATTAGTTAGCCGATTCGCGTAAAAACGTATGTCCACAGATTCGTTTTCGTTGGCAGACATTTTCATACAAACAAGATTTTAACGTCAACACTACATTACACCGACGACGCGACGTCGGAAGAAATGTTCTTCTTCGTAACTAGAACCGTACACTATAGCGCGTAAAATTGCAAACAAAGAAAGAAATGAGAAAAACAATCGAACGGCGAATAAACTCGGCGCGAACGTTCATTCAAATCCTGTAAGACATAACAACGGAATTGAGAACAACGAATGATAACAACGTTTCAATGTATGACAATTTACACCACCTTCCACGAGCTTCGAGAATCGCAGGCAAAAAGGAAGCAAACAACAAACATCCAATATTGTATGGTGTAAAACCAAAAATTGAAGACGGACCGTGCGCACAATACCGTAGAACAAAATATACCGATAGGCAGCCAACGTTGTACGATTGTTCGACAGTCGCTTATCAACCTAAAATATATATACGAAAATGTAGTATGTTTCCTATTCCGCTAGAAGCGCTAGTTCGAAAAAACGCCTATATCACCCAAATATTGGAATTATTTTTAAATGATTTTCCTTTGTTGGTTAAAACGTTTCAAATACGTGTTGTTTGAAACGTTAAAACACTCGTTGCCTATTGTAAATTAAACCGGAATTGAAGTCACGCACATGGTTCACGTTTTATGCTTTATACTTCTTTGGCTATTCCACACTTTAAATAAGTATCTAGTTGTAAATTTAAAGTTTTTTTTCAATCTTCTCTGCCCTTGTTCAATTTACTTAAATATCTTGCACAAGCCCAGGCTACATTCTGAAAACCAGACGTAAAAGTTCATTTGGAGTTTTATGTTTAATCTCTCGATTAAAAACAAAAAGTTGATACGAAAATTTAAATTAAGCGCGTTAATATTTATATTTTATTTTAAAAGGAGTAAAATGTAATATGTATTAGGGTTTTGATGTTTGAATATAAATTGCAATAGTATTATAATATTTGCGAATTAAGAAAATAAAGTGTACTTTTATTTTTAGAAAACGATGAAACTTCATTTATAAAACTACACTGAGTAGTTGTAAAGTACTAATGTGTAAATGAAAAACATGTTGAACAGTTGTATGTAGATTATATCTCAAACGTGAATTTAAAATACAAAATATAATACATTTTTAAAAATTTATATATTTAATATTTCTGGTATTGTAATAATAAAAATTTGATGATATTATATATACAATTTTTACTTAGCAACCATGTTTAATATGTTATAACAAATATTGAATATTTAAAAAATAAACTAAATATTTCAAACATTCATTGTAATTTTGAATGATAGATTTCAAACATAAATCTAATTGAAGAGTAATTAATTCTTGGCCTGGATATGACTACCCATCATTCATCAGAAACATCGGAGGCTATATTCTAGTAAGATATGTTGCATATAATACATGTTTACAAAAAAAAAATTATTAAAATTTGATATATATATATATATATATATTGAGAGAAAGACATAAGTTGGTGGGTTTTTGTTATATCATATTTTTATATTACTATTATAAAACATAAGTACTATGTATTCAACAAATTGATCAATTCTACAATTTTTAGAATAGTCGAAGAACTAAAATTGAACCATATCTGCACATGTGTCCGCTCCACTGACTTGCTGACAATGTATGTGATATTTAAGTCCTTTTTTTTAAACAGCGTTGGAACTTGGATATAAGATATTATATAGTGCATATAATTCCACATTCAAAAATAAATGGATTTTGCCATAAATAAAATGTATAATATTGTCGGAACTTTGTGTTCTACAGTTTGATTGAATCCGATAGAATCCTTTATCCGTTTGGTGAACTACATTGGGTTTACTTGTATTATTCAATTTCATATTATATTGATATGTTGAATTATATTGATTTTTGTTATCACACATATATTGTTCACATTGACTTTGACTATTCTCTCCATTGTTAATTAAATTTTTACCAGTAGACATTCCATTTAAAGAATTAATATTATTGTTTTTACATTTTAAAAATGAATTAAATTCCTTATTGTATGTAAATAATTCTTTTTTTTAATAATTCTCATTATTGAGTCCATCTATCGTCTCATAACATCTATTACGATTTAACAATGCTAGAAAAATATATATTAGAATTGATTAATTCTATTAATTTTTATAAATGTTTATTTAAAAAAATATATTTTATATTTGCACATATCACATTATCTAAAGTATCATTATGATTTCATATTGGTATTTAAATGTATAGGTACTTATTATTTATTATTTAAAAGGAAATTTTTCAGAAATGATCATAATTTTAAACATTTCTCAATTTACATTTATTCTAAATAATTATTATTTACTATTATACGTTTATATACATCAATATTCATAAAAATATCCTATATATTTATAATTTTTGAATTCAAATTATAGTTTATTAAAATTAAAGACAGTTATCGATATTATTTAACTATCGTTTCTATATATCTATGATATTGTATTTACCAGTTGTATGTTAGTCATTTATAGATTTTTTAGTTAATATAACTAAAATTCAATTAAAATGTTGGCTATAGATTACTTTTATATATTTATATTTATATTTTTTTGTTTAGTCACTTGAAAGGTCTTGCAGGGATGCAGGGTGACTATAAAGACTTCTTTTCAGTTTAGAACCTGTTGCTCTAAAGTTTAATACCCAAACTTGAATTGTTTTTTCATCCGGAACAGAATCACGTCCACTAAGTTAGAACCGAATGAGAAATGCTCTCTAAGTAGTAATCACAGAACAACCATTATGAATACATTCCTCTATGACAAACGTGTGATATTTACTATTTTATGCCATCGCATCTACTAAAAATGGCACATATACCTCTATTTATCAATACCCCTTCCACTGTTGTATCACCACCACAACTCACAAAGCGTTATCTCTAAATACGCGAAATTTTTATGCCGGACCCTGTATTAATTTATTGTTCTGATAATCAAATTGTGTTAAAAAAAATATAATACAATTTAATAATTTCATAAATAAGTGGAGTGTAAATGATATTAGTCTAGTTTTGTCAATTGTAAATAAATGCATATTCTTTGCACAAGAAATTTTTTTTCAAACATCGTCACTAAAAAACAATGAAAAAATGTCGAAAGGGGTTTATCATCAATTTTATTTTCAATATGTTCCACAATTTTTTTTAATTCTGTGGTTCTGTTTCTTTTTCAATTCAATATTTTCCAAAATTTACGCTTCACTTCACTAATCAACACCAATCTTTAATAACTAATCCCAGTAATCTGTATAACTATTCACTATGAATACGCACACAAAAATGATGTACTTTTATTACACGCGCATTAGAAGCTAATGATGTAACATATTAAAATCTTTTTATTGGGAATCCCAATGTTGCATTAACGCAACAATAATAAAATTGGCCAGTGACGTAAAAACTATAAATTTATAGTCAAATATGATGGTACTCATATTTTTCTAAAGACCTTGTAAATCTAAATTGATAATTTGAAAAATTCAAAATTTTGTCATGAATCATAAATATGCAAAAATTAAATCGCATGTTTATATCGACGTATTTTATAAAAAACTTAATGATTGTTCTGTCGAGAATAAATTGTACCAACTAAATAGTCATTTCGTTCAATAAAAAAATTAAGTTTTTTTAAAAATGTTTAATCTTAACAATATTAAAAATTTAAATTAATATTTTTTAAATTTCGATAAATATTTTTGTATATAATCATCGAAGTTCATACTTATTAATTATATATATTATACCAATTATATCGGGGAAATATTAAGAGTAGTAGTGTTTTTCATTATAAAAATGATTATAACATTTTTTTTTTACATAAATATTTCATATTGTATTTTTATTTAATCATAATTTTGATAATACTGTTTAAGTACTTAAAAAACAATTAACTTAAAAGTCACATCTAGATATAAAAAACGTATTTACTATCAACATATAAGTGTAATATATTTTAAGAAAACAAAAAACCACCGCAAAAGAAATTAATACTAACGTTTTTAATTATCAATCTTAGCTATTTAAATTCCATATCAAATATAAGTTACTAAACTATTGGACTAAAAACCGTAATTTGTAAAAAATTTGTCAAATTTGTATTATTATTATTATACTTTAATATTTCTAAATAATTATTCTAGACATTTATGTGGGGAACGTATTTATTGAATTCTTTGGCATACATAAATACATTATAATTAACGAAAATTATAAAAAATATTTCACGGAACCATCCCTCTACCAAATGTTTTTTTTTTGTCAAACGTATCCTTTATTAAAGTTAAAGTCAGTTTATAGTTTACTTGTTCCACGATAATATTTAACTATCATTTTTATATATTTACAATGTTATAAACAAATTGGATTGCGGATAATCGACCATATGAATAAATGCGATTTCAAACGTTTAAATGTTCGTGTAATTTTGTCGTATGAAATGGTTAATTGAATCTTTGTGCAATTGACAATGCGTCAATGGTTGACCAGAATGCGTGTAATACATGCGCACAAGTTATTAATGAGTTATTGATTTTTTTTTTATCAAATTTCATTTAAACGCGAATTTTTATTGTAAGCGTACTGTAAAAAAAAGGAAAGATTCGAATTACATTTACGCGGGTTTCACGACAAATGGTCGGGGTCTAAGTAGTTCATTTTGTTCCGTGAAACACGAATAGTAACGAAAAATACCAGCGACCGATTATTATTATTATCAATAATTGTAATAATTATTAGTATCGTTTCGATGTCGAACTGAAGTTGTCCGTGCAACCGCCGCCGTTTGGCGATTACAAGCTGGTCTCGAAATTGACGGCCGAGGAGTGCCGGACAGTGGTCGTCTCGTTGTTATTGTTGTGACGGTCCACGGGCGCGTCGTTGTTGACACCACCGCTGTCCTCCATGGGCAGCTCCAACAACGGATACCTGGCTAAAAGGGCCTCTTCGTACGTGGGTGGATTCGGGCTCGGTTCAGACTCGTTGCACTGGTCTAGGTTTAGGGGCCTGTAGATCGGCGGGGACGTCCGAAAGATTGTCAAAGTCTGCGACGTCTCATTACCGTCGAATAGTGACGGATAGTCGACGACGTACGTGGGCGGAGTCGGGTCCATGAGCATCGTCTCCGAATAGCTAGGTATCAGGGGCATGTGCCCGAAAAGTTTGGTGATCTGCGACAGAAAGGAATGTCCGTAAGTCGCAAGCTACCTGTTGTATTGCTGTGTGTGTGTGTATTTATATAGATACCGTGTAAGTTGCGTACGATGTGTTGTAATTGACATAAACCCTGTAGGGCCACGACAGTAACATGAACGAACATATCCAGTAAGTCGTGATATTTATGAATCGCGGGAATTGACCGGCGTACATGTAATTTTCGAATTCGACACCGACCAAGTCTAAATTTTCTTTTTTCTCCATGTAGTCGTCCATACGTTGGTGCCCCGAAAAAAACTGTTTGCGAGCGTGTTCAAATTCTTCGGCATGTCTCGGTCTGGCAAAAGCGAATTCTAAAAACGTCGTATAAGCGAGCGCGTTACGTTGTCATTTATTAACCGCGTCGTATTTTTTAATAATACGGATGTTTATTTACACCATCATTTCGTACGAATGATTTACCTCCTAAACGTATTTTTCGGTATAATTTAGAACATTTTCGTTTACAAACAGTTCAGCTTGGCTAACGTTCTCTAAAAGAAAAAACTTTAACTAAAAATTTGTGCCTATACGTTTTGAACGTACTGAAAACGCGTCATTTTCGGTACAAACGTATTATTTAAAAAGAAAATGTTCGGAACGTGTTACGATTTTCGTATCGTATGGAATCAATATCGGGGCTTCGCCGATATACTGATTAAATTAGGGATATATTGTAGAAGGTAACAAGAGTTACAAATTGTTTTCTCTGTATAGAATAATGTCACGGCCAACGTGAATATTTGTTGCTATATTTATATTAGTTGGTAATCCGGCAATAGGTATAGATATTTTCGTAAAGGTAAGTTTACAGCTTGTATTACTGGCGTAATATTACAGTAGCTTAATCGAAATAAAAATAAATACGGCGTTTAGAACGGGACTAGATCTGTTATCGTATTTTCATTATTTACAAGGTAAATATTGAATATATTATGTATATGATAATATTTAATTTCATAAAATAGGTTTACTCGAAAGCCGTTTGAACCTCAGGGGGCTCTACGGTAGTTTGAAGTTTCGTAATTAAATAAAAGTGCCGAACGGCGAATAGTAAAAAAACAAAACACTCTACGTAATGACGACACGCGCGTATTGTGTACACCTACCTTTGTTGAACCAGATTTTCATCAACGGATTTTTTTGGCGAAACACGAGTAAGTTCGATATGTCAGTATACCCGAAATTTTGATGATGGAACGATACTCGGGCCATGTGCACGTTTATCGTAGTGTAACGTTCCGAATTTCGTCTCGGTGACTTCGGCTCCGTTTTATGGAAGCATGACGCTTGCCACCTATAAATAAATAAATAAATCTAACACCTTTAAACGAGTAATTCTTGTATATATATATATATATATATATATCTGAATCTCGAAAATGGCTCCAACGATTTTCATGAAATTTAGTATGCAGGGGGTTTCGAGGGCGATAAATCGATCTAGCTAGGTTTCATTTATAGAAAACGTCGTTTTATCCGTGTTTTCAGGCGATGAAAAACGTATTATGTAATAATATATATAAATTATATAATACTATTATTAGAATACGAAGGTAAATTTCGCCACCATCCACAAGGCGGGAGCACTTCAGGTGGTAAATCGGGCGGTCCCTAAGCCAGGAAGACCCTTGTTTATATTATAATGTTAAATTAATTGCACTCGTGATTTTTTATTTAAATAACCAGCTCATATTTTTTTATTATTATGTCGGTAAGATCGAAAAATATTATTCATATTTCATCAGTATGTAATTCGTATCTAAATAAAAATTTTCATAAAACACGATTTACAAAAAAAAACACCGATATATATATCGAAAATTACTGGTTTCCAAAATGTTAAACATAAAAAAAACCGCGTAACATTCATTCCTATAGCTATCGTAGTTTTTGTCACAATATTATCGTTAATATACGTACCACACTTGCGGTTCTGCTGTTTTAAGTCGGACGATGTATTCCGAAATGGCCGAGATCGGCAAAAGATCTGTGACCATCAGATCACACACAGTTTCGCTATACTGACATTCTCCGATGTAAATTATGTATAAAAATAGACATCCTAGGAGACAATAAGCATAATCGACCCAATTTTTTTTCGACCAACCGATCTGAAAATACATCGACATAACATCGGTATTCGTACGTTTGACAATTATAAGTTTTTATTGTTATATATTTTGAAGCTTTTTTATCGTTGTTTTTTCGTTCTTAATCAATTTTAAATAGAAAGTATACGAGCAAGTCGAAACTTATAAACGATAAACGTCTTGTATCCACATATATACGATAGACGTATTTCGTTTGTAAACATCGACTTCGATTTTAACGTAATTATTATATATTCTAAAGGAAAGAAGGCGGGTTAATTTTTTGCTTCGCCTGAACAATACTTTCCTATATTTCTATTTACGTACATTGGACGGATCTCGAACCACTCCGAATACGAATATGATAATAATTATTGTTAGAATGAAACATTTCCAAGTTTTTTTCCATTGGAACGCTTCTCTTAGTTTTGTGTCTTGAACATATTGCTGGAAATTAAAAATTAAACTGTCGTAATAAAAAAAAAAAATAAACGAATTCAATTTTGGTTTCGATTCATTTCGTCGAACTGTATTATATGTATAGTAACGATTACACAACAACCCGCGCCGACGTTATATTATTTTTCGTATTATAGGGCGACGTCGATCATTCACCCGTTAAACAAGTACGCGGTAGAACTTAATCGTCGACGACCACTCTTTACTATCCGTCATCGTTGACAAATAAATAAAAAACGTAATAACATATCGTAAACGTCTATCGATTACATACACGCAAAAGTTATGGCGTCGCGTGTATATGGGAACTTTGTCGGAGTGCACGGCACCTGTTCGTAGCAAGTACACGCACGTGCAGAGTCGAACAGGAACCAATCAATACAGTTAATTCGTCGTACGTCGTCGAACCATAACTTTCCCCTCTTTTTCGTGTCAACGCATACACACACACACACACATACGCGCACGCGCGCGAGGCACGTCGCAGCTTCGCCGTTCGCATACAGCACCTCACCTACCATATCGTATTTTGCGATCGCGACTCGCGCCTCCCGATATCGCGTACGCGGATCGTTCGAAAAAACGCCGGACCATCCCCACGTACTCACCGAAGTTATTTGATGCTGTTCGGGTTCGAATGACATAGTATCTTCCCTCGCCGAGTGCCCCGTCATTCGTCGTCTACGGACTGTTGCGGCGTTCCGTGCTCATTGTGTCGCGCGCCACCGGTGGCCGGTACACGACCGTTGTCTGCCGGAGTCGCTTCTCGTTCGCCGGGACAATGTCGATGGTTGAAAAACGGTCACTTCTCCGTCGCCTATAATGCTCCGGCGTGCACCGACGTTCGTCCAACGGATGTGCGCGATACGATTGCGCGTGCGGTCGTGCGTGTAACACCGTTCGGCGGACAGCGTTTTGGGCGCTGCGCGCGCGCTGGTCCCTAACGCCACGGAGCGGACGGCCGCTAAACTGCACCGGGCTTACACGCCGCGTCCTGGAGAACCGCCGGTGCGCTCGGCCACGCCCCGCGATGGCCAAAAGTGTGTAACGAGCGTGCACACGTACGTTATGGACTGTACCGGGCCCGACTATATTTGTCGCCGGTGTACGCGCGCGCGCCGCCTCGTATCGCGGGACACGGACAGCCGTCGCGTCCCGGGCGCGTTTTCGTATTATTCCGTTCGTCGTTTTTTTCGGACCACCCAATTCGCTAACGCCACCGCGCCTATTATTACGTCCATTTGGGAGGTAGCGTGTTTTTAATAGAGTTTTTTTAAATCGCTCCACTCGATGGTGACAGGCATTGTTATCAGAAGTCACTTAGACGTACGCCGATACTCCGTCTAAGTAGGAAAAACCATTGACGCCGAGATTTTGGATTTTTCCGCGACGTAATTTCGACAACGTCGATTTCCCAGACCAATTTCGTCATTCGACAAAATTATGAGCAAAAGGGAATAAAAACGTTCACGGATCAGAATGTTTGGCGTTGTAGACAAGAAACTGGATAAAAGGACTAGTTTAACGGTGATGAGAATGCGGAAAATGTGACCGAGTGAAGTGACTAGAAAAGATAAAGAAACGAGTATATATATATATATATATATATATATATATATACGCGTAAGAGATAGTGTAGGAGTGGTTTCGAAAATTGATAAAATGCGAGAAAATGAATCGGGATGGTCAGGGCATGAAGTAATTACGAGAGAGACGGAGGCAACGAGAGTGACAAAGGAAATTGTGGTGGTGGTGGTATGTAGGGGAAAGGTAGTTGAAAAGAAGGGTGGTGTAACGTGATACGTACAAGGGGGGTTGAAGCGTATGATGAAGTTGCACGGGTGATCGAACGATGGTGAGGCCGATTCTCCTCCCCGTATAGTGGCGAAGAAGATATGCGCGGCACGTCGAACTCGAAAAAGGCCACGGACTATTTCCGATCGTCGCCCGTAAATTCGTTTCGCGTTGCAAACGGTCACACTGTACGTTATCGCCGAACGAAATGTTTTGTTTACGGTTGTAATCTCCGAGGTCGATTTCTCTAGGCCGACCGTTGTTTTCGGCAGGGGCGTTGGATCGGAGCGTTTTTGTTGTACGACTGTAATTCGCCATCGTTCGATTCGTTTCCGTTCTATCGTAAGGAATTTCCGTTTTTTGGTCGACGTAAGCACGCGGTCGCCGTGCATTTCGAAAAGACAATGACGGGATCGAAACTGTTGCTTTCGTTGGTCGTGTTCGCGACAATATTCTTACAAGGTG
Organism: Geopemphigus sp. TES_GeoC_2020; assembly: GCA_025469175.1. Taxonomy (NCBI): domain Eukaryota; kingdom Metazoa; phylum Arthropoda; class Insecta; order Hemiptera; family Aphididae; genus Geopemphigus; species Geopemphigus sp. TES_GeoC_2020. Next base: position 11,168 of record JAIPRN010000290.1, on the reverse strand, counting down.
GGTAGCAATTTATACACAACTTATTAATCACGGGGAGTGGTCTTCTGCGGTGTGTTGTTTTCCGCGCGCACCATTCGGCAATGTGTTTAATGTTTCGCTTTACCGATTGTTTTACAGCCGAATCGATCGTGGTGTGTTACCAGTGCGTCTCGACACATCCAGGTTGCGGTGATAATTTCAAATGGTTGTGGTACAAAACGATCATTTGCCCCGAAGAAGACGACATATGCGTAAAAATCACGGAGAGAATTGGAGGTAATAATTACTCTTTCACCATTGTGATTGTTCTATTCGTATGCACCTAATCGTAGGAAATTATCACTGATTTCCATTTAAAATTCTTTACGAACGTTAGGTCGTTCGACACTACCAAATGGTTTGGTGTCCAAAAAAATCTGTTTTAGGATATTGTATGCTATCGAAATAACTATAATTCACAAAGCGATCTTACATCATCTGTCCAAGGTGATGAACTGAAACAGATTTTCATTTATTACTAAGTTTAGTCATGCTAGAGGTTAGAGATATAAGTACAAAATTAACTATGGTAACCATTAACAAATTTCAGTTTTCTTACCAAGAAAATTTATGTTCTTTCAATGGTTGCCTCTGTCTTGAACAAGTTTTGTTGGTATATTGTAGGTTCGTGTATTGAAACTATTAAATAATTTTTGAAAAATTTGGTATTTATAGCAATTTTACGCGATTTGTAATTATTATTATAAACCTTGGTAAATGTTTTTATTGTTGTAGAATATTGAACGTCATTTTATTTAAGTATTTAAATTATTACGAAATAACGATATTTTTTTATTCATCGTTAATTTTGTAATTTATATTATTTAGATTCGTATCGATATTTGTTGTGGATTATTAATAAAAATATATTTCAACATGTGAAACGAATGCTCGTTTATATTATTGTACATTTAATATTGAAAAATATAAATTTTACAAATACATATATATTAATTTGTCTAATTATTAATCAGATTATATTCGTCGAATGATTGCTACACGACTATTTGTTTAATTTAGGATCATACAGATTTTATTGTTACAGAGTAAAAAAAAAAAAAACAACAAATAGTTGCGTAAAGTTTTATTATTTTATTAGTATTATAGTTTTGTCTTTATATATTTGGTTATAGTTAAATCTTCTCCTAAAATGAATTTGTACTAAAGATTATGCGTATTTTATTTTAAATTTCAGACGAGGAACGTATTACCCGTGATTGTCTGAGTTCATTTAAAGGTTTTCGGACTGATATTCCAGCGGATAAGTATGAGGGTTGCAGAAAAAGTTCTCGAGATGTCAAATTGGGCCACTACGTGAACAATTCCATACCCGAATTAGACATTAAACGGTATGTTTTGTTTCGTTTTTTAATAACAATACTTCCCGACCTATATTTAATTTTAATTATTTTTAACACTTTTCAGAGATCATTATGAATCAACTACATGGTGCTTCTGTTATTTTGACTATTGGTGCAACTCGGCTAATTTGTCCAAATCTTCCAATTTGCTTATTGTTTTGATAAGCATATATTTTTTCGTTCGAAATATTGATCAATGATTAAAATCATCTATATATGTATTGACATACTAAATATGTTTTCAATGTACAGTATTTGAACTGAAAAATAATATATTAGGTTAGAGTCGTTATATTTTTTATTTATAAACAAGTGTTCATGATAATTTTTTAAAATAATTTATATATATTTTTGTATTCAATTTTGTTATAAATAATACATTTTTTATTATAAAATAAATATAATTATGATGATCGAAAGAACAATATCAACAAACACGGATTATTTTTTAATAGTTATTAAATAGTTTTTTAATTGTACAACAATTTTTTAACGAATTGGTTTCAATCCGTCCAAACCATTAGGGTAGTTTAGTTTAGCGATTTTAAAATGTATGTCGTAGATATTGAACTTATTACATTTTAAAAAATATATATATATTCTTTTTGCCTTGGATTTTTTGTTACGTAACTTCAATTTAATGTTTATTGTTTCTCGACGAGGTCTGTAATAGAGTAGAATTTAATTTAAAATTATTCTTTGTAAGTTAACCAATGTCCGTCCATTTTATATGTTGTCTTTTATATATATGTACACGTTATTTATTATATTTATATTTATACATTTAAAAAAAAATTTTTTACTGTTGAATAAATATTGTAGACATATTTTTTCCATTTACGCGTTTAAATTATTATTTTGAATTTATATTCATTTATCTCGTCGTAAATGGTATAAAATTGAAAAAATCGTGTTATGAATGTTAGTCAAATATTTGCGAATTTCGTATTAAATTTATAGTTCGTATTGGTTACGGTGTGTCATGATTAGCCAACAATGTGTTTTTGGGCAGTACACAAAATTCGTGTAATCTAACTGCTGTCATCTCGTGCACATAAACACGCACGTACGCCTAAACGAGTTTTAATAGAGTTTAAGTTTAACTGAAGTTTGTAACTTTTTTCTATTTGCCCTCGATTATAGTTTCCATTGTTAAGCACGTATTTTACTTTGTGCTTTATTAACGAGACAATTTCAGTTCTTCCTTTTTTAACGAGTCGCGTATAAACATTATTACGTAATTTTCGTTTAGTTTTTTTTTTTTAATAGCGCTTATAAACGAGGAGGAGTGTTTCCTATATCTTGATTCCCCGACTATGTTTAAATATTAAACGCGACGTTCTTATCGATACTTTGATTATTGTTGAGGAAAAGGGTGATCGGCAAATGCACTTTTTTTAACGCGTATTGGATAGGTAATTTTGATAATATGTATTGTACGCCTAATTATCGAGGACTTTTATTTTGTGAAGTGCGTATTGTGTTCAGTAATGTAATTCAGTAATTTCGACATCATTCTAAGCGATTTTTGATAATCACCCAGAGATCAACGAACGAGTCGCGATCTTTTTACAGAATTACAGTTCGATTCTCTATCGATTACTGTGTAGGGCACGATTCCTTTAATTACACGTTTTTGAAACGTCCGTTGTAATTACCGCTCGACAAAAATAACTTTAGTAACGCTACCCTTTGTTAGACGTGAAATTTGCCGTTACCGTCCATGAATGGTTTTTCTTTTGTGCCGAATACGTACCCGCGACGTTAAATATGTCGCGTATGACAATACACGAAAATTGTTACAATTTTAAGAACGATAAGTGATACTTTTTGAAAAATTCTTTCTATCGTTTAAATAGTGGTCTTGAAAAACGTAATTATAAATAAACGGGTTTGCGGCTTTTTTTAAGTAAATCTGAAACGGACACCAGCGATAATTTGCCTCCCTATTTAACCATCGACGTATCATTGGATCGCGAGCACGGTAAACACTGACGACACCTAAGTACTAATTTATTGTAAATTACAACGCGCTCGTAAGTAAATATAAAATACGAATTACCGTATTCGTGTATAATAGGGTACGCGTTTAAAATTTGAATTTTAAATTTCAAAAAAACAATAGGTCGTGTTTATACGAATAGCAGGTGTATAATATGTGTGTGTGTGGGTGTACGTAATAATTGATTTTCGATTACGAAGAGGTATTTTTTGTTTTTATAAAAGTTCAATTTTTTGAAACAACAACACCGTGTGGATCGATTTCGATCAGTACACACACATCGTACAGGAAATAGGAGAGGTTTAAAAACACGGCGAAACTTAAAGTGAAAAAGGGTATTATTATTATTATTATATACGCGGTTTAAAAAAAATATTATCTTTACCTGCCGGTGGCTTTGAGCTCGAGCGGTAAGTGTATACAATATAAATCCGGCGTATTAACCGCCCGCGCGGGGGGAAAATAGAGAGGACAGTAGAGAAAAATGAAATTCGGTGGCCGAATATACGTACGCGCGTGGTGTATCATCGCGCTAAATTCGAAATTAAACGAGGCAGCGACCGCGTACGTACGCTTAAAAATCCCGCATTAGCGCAACGCCAAAATTGGTTTACCGTTCACCGACGTGAGATTGCCGAAGTTTGAACCGCGAACACCACGTGTACGATGTACATACACATTGCGCCAATTAGGCGTATTCGAGTACCCCGAATTGCGTATTGCTAGCGTTTTATGTATCGTTCGGGTTCGCCTGATTTTTAAATACGCCCGGCCGTCAACTTTCCGCGCCAACGCGTTACGCGTATTATAATATACGCGCTTCGTTGTTGCATTCGCCGGTACAGTTACGCCGTGCTGTGCGTGCAACAAGTCGATTCGCTCGTAACGAGTTATTATTTATTTAAATCGTTCGTTATCGACGCGCGCTTATTCCGAGCACCGTTGTAACGCCGTGGACGAGTGTAGCAGCGGTCAAACGGGCGAATTACGTATTTTCGCACGTACCCCGTACATCCCGAACGGCGCGAATGTTCGTTGAAAACGTTTCCAATACGGTTCGGCCGAACGGCCGTTGTTGTTGCTCGACGACGCGAATGTAGACCGAACGCGCGCGATCGTTCGCCGCGAAAACCGTCGTCTCGGGCACCGCGTTTCGTTTTGCGTTTACAGCGGTTTCCGGGACCATTCGACGGAACCGAACGAATTTCGAATAACCGCGGTATGTGCCGACAATCCGGGTTACCGCGGTAAAAGCGTTTGAAATAAATTTAAACACGTTTGACGGGCCTGTATATATATAATTGGAACGCGCTGTTCGGCGTACTACCGCGGAAAATGGTACGTATAAATGATTACGAACCTTGCGCCTACACGCCTGTTATCTTTTAAACGATCTTATACGTTAGGAGCTAACGTAACTTGTCCGCGTTTCGGCGTTTATTCGTTAAACGTCAATCGCCATGACTGTTTAAGTTGCGCGTACGGAGAGGGTGCAGCGTATTAGTTCGTTTTTCGTAATACTGTCGAATCGCGGATTACGTACAACAAGTACCCCTAAGTGCGTTGTCAATAATGTCGGGCTATTCAGAAAATCTACGCGAACATTGAAATTCGAATATTTCGTGTCGTGTAACATCTCGCGGACGCCGTTACTATATTGTACTTCGTATTACCGAGCGTCGACCGTGCGTACTGAGGGATCGATCGATTGACGAAATCGACGGAAACGTACCAATCGGTAAACGGCTTTTCGGCTAATGAAATAATCGTTCGAAAATCCGCTCGTTAGGAATCGCGTGTGGGCTGTTCGAACGTTTTCTGTACTGTTTACCGAGCCACGGGCGTATAGGCCGAAACACACGGTACGGTAATTTCGATAAAAAAGAACCGACTAGTTCGTTCGCAAATAGTTGGTAACGTACCAACCGCGTCGACTGTTTAAACGAAAAAGTAAGAAATATACACGTGGTGCGCGTGTAGAATTCGAAGTCGGCCGACGCAAATCCGTCGGCTTTTCATCGTTAAATTTCGTATAATTAGGTGGGGGTCACTCGTGAACTAGGACAGTATAATGAAATAGTTTACACCGGTGGCGGACTGAAAACGAAAAACAAGCCCCGGGGCCCGGGTATATTTTTTTGTTATAACCTTCGAGGCGCGTACCGCGTTAACCGGCGCAATTGTACTATTATGTCCCCTCATCGACACATTTGTTTGCACAAATGTTCGCACGAATGCCTCCTTATCCGTACGTACATACCATACAAATGCACGTACGCGTGTGTGTGTGTGCGCGCGCTTGTACGCGCGTATGAGTTGTGCCGTGTGGTGTGTCGTTTCTCTACGACGGCGGCGGTTATTAATTATTAGTAAACGAGTCCTAGACGCGAGGAATTCGGCGGTCGACAATGCGTCCGTATACGGTGGACACTCGCGATGGATACGACGGCCACTTGTAAGTACTACGTGACGAAGTTACTCGGTATTAGCCCGCCGAAGCCGAATTGCGTGTACGATGTACGGTCGGGAAACGTGCGCGATCGCGAACAAAAATCGTTGTTCCGCGTGTTCTACCGGTCCAATGGCAAACGCCGACGGCGTCGCCATAGGGCTAACACTATGGAGTCGTACGCGCCGTCGACGCACGCGGACGAGGTGGGCGCCAAATTAGGCGACGGCGATGACGGCAGTGGCTGTGACGATGGCGGTGGCCGTGCGTTGGAGAACGACACGGTCGAGGATATCGAGAAGAAGTTCCAAGGTTTCCGGAACGTGTTCGAAAAGTGTAAGGTGAAGAAAAAGAAGCCGCGGTTGTTCAACGTCAGCTCGGGACTGCGGTTTACGCTCGTCGCCAACACTATGTTGATTGACGGTCAGAAAAAGGGGAACGAAACGGCCGCCAGAGACGACGCCGAGGTGAGCGCGACGATCGTGGAAGACGACGACGACGACGACGAAGTTGACGATGATGAGGAAGAAGAGGTGGAGGAGGCGGCGGCGTCGGGAGGGAATACGGCTTACGAGGGTGCAGCCGGTTCGCGAATGGACGTGGCTGAGAACGATTTGAGTGACGAGACCGCGTCGGAGTCCAAATGTCCGAAGGACGTAGTGGATAAGGTGAACTCTTGGATAGACAGTTCCGTGCAGCGGACCAACGAATACTTCGAGGAGGAGAGCATATACCTGGACGAGGAGGTAAATATTGTTATAATTAAAAACCGGATAAACGATATCACGGGGTACGACGAGAGTATTTAATTCGATTATTACTGTTCCGGGCCTCTTTAGATCCACCGCTAGCCGGTATGGACGCCAAAATAGCGGGAGGAATGCTCCGTAAAAATTGCGTCGGTACCATGGAGGTGGGAAGCCTCATCACGGCTTGCAGGCCCGGAGGTGGTGCCCCACTTGAGGAGCCTATTTTTTCGGCTTAAACGTGGGGGCTGTAGGGCAGGCGCCAGATAGTAGAATCCCCAACCCACTCACCCGGTTTGGGGGAGGGGGATCGTTGTCCAAACGACGGCCGTCGTCCCGGTTCAAGAACAGGGTACGGACCTTCTATGGTCCGGTGCTGGTGGTCCATAGACGACCCGTGGTGAACTAGGTCACGCGCGACAAAGTATCTTGGGTTTGCGCTAAGAGAAGGTACGGTGTGGAATGGTTCAGTCTATTAAAACCCAGGGAATCGTGTCCCACGCCTCTTGTACCGGCTGTATAATGGATCGCGTTTTTCATTTAATCCCGGCCAAGGGACGTACAACACAATACTCCACGAACGGCCAGCGTATCATATTCCCGTTGGTAAATATTGACGTCGTTATATCCTACGATCGAGTTGACGAGCACGAGCAGCCCATGCCAGTAAAGTTGTTCGTTCCGGATCGAGGTCATTTCCGGGGGAAAATAACAACGCCTTCGAACGGATAACGAACGCGAACGACGCGATTCGTGCCCGAAGTTTATCGAATCGAATTTTTCAACGATAATTCGACGGCGATAGGAGGGGAGGGGTTCGATTCAGATTACGCCGGTTGATTTGCCACTAATCGCTGCCGATAGGTCGTTCAAAATACGCCGCACGGTTTTACGCGGACGTTCGTATCGACACTACGTCGATTTCTTAGCCGTTGGGGTTAATTAATATTACGCTTATCCTATCCGTAAAAGGACAACGGCGAATTAAGCGCGCATTTCACAACCCGTACGCGTATTGGATACGAACGATTTACGAGCGATTTCGTAATTGGAAATTACGAAAATGTCCGAAATTAAGCCAATCACGACTGGTAGGGGGGGGGGTGGAATCAAGTTGGCGTTGTATTCGATTTTTAGTTATACGTCCCGTAACTAATTAATCATTTCTTTCTATTGTCTGCACGTCGACCGAAAGGCTTTTATCGTGGTAAAAAATTCGATTAAGAAACGAATAAACAATTTGATTGGCGACGGTGTGGCTGCCAAAGTTTTTACGACCCCATAACGGCAAAATGTAATTCGACGGTTTTGAAATTCCCCTATGATCGAACCGTCGTTACTATTACGCGCGTATATTTTAACGAAGTTAAAACGTTAGTAATCATCTACTCATATTTAATACGTACATGTTTTATACGAATATTTAAACGTTTTCCATCGTATTCTATAATTTCCTATACTTTATAAATTACTGTAGCGTATCGAAAGTTACGAAATTAAATCGTTAACCATATTCCGATTGAATATCGGAGCTCTTAGATACTGTTAATCATGGTTGTTTTTTCGGTAAACGTTTCCGGTTTGATTATCGACGAATGAACCGAAACGTTAATACAATAGGTTGTTAATTAACCACCGAAATCGTATCTATTTTGAAAGTTTTCGTCGACGTATTTGTTTTTATGAACGTTTATTATTCGAATACTACTACGTGAACGAAACGTTGACGGAAATCCGTTTTTAATAATGTCTTCTCGGGTTGACTTGCGTTTAGTGGTAGGTAGGCGGTATAAAACGGTTATATACGAGGGCACGTCAACTGTGTATTAGGGTATCGCGGATTGCGTTCGGTGGGCCGGTTTCGGGCGGGGTGCGAATCGTAAACCGAAGTGACGAACAGAGAGGCGGATTACGCGGACCGTAGTGAAAAATAGACGCCGTTTAACGGTTTCAAGTCGTAACGGTAATAGCAAAAATCGTGCACGCCTCGTGGTTTTACGCGCGGCACGGTAAATAAATAAATATACCGACGGCGGAAACGGCAATTAACCAAATGTCCGCGCTAGTGTATTACGTGAACGCCGTAGTAAGCCGGGCGGTACTACCGCCGGTGTATAATAATATATAGACACGAGCGTAGTAGTAGGTAGGCGTGTGTGTAGGCTGTACAGCGTGCGAGAATAATTGTTGGAACGGCACCGCGGGTTGTATTTGCGGCCGATCGTTGTCGCGCTATTCGCCACGGGCGGAATATTATCGACCCGCTCTCGGAAACCCACTCTTTCGTTGGCCGGTAGAAATGGCGACGGTGGCGCGGGGCGCTTGCGTTCTCTGCCGCGCTGAGTGACGCCGACGACGCCGACGACGCCGACGACGCCGACGACGACGACGACGATGATGACGATGACGACGACGACGATCACAAGGCGCATCTCCAAACGTCGGACAGCAGACACCGCGGCGGCGTGGTCCCGTTTTATTCGACGACCGATCGCCGTGCCAACGGTCAGTCGCGTAAAAGACTTCGGAACTCGCGTCGCATAGAGAGCCTACATATAGGGCAGCGGTCTGTGGCACGGGCGGGTGAATGGGGGGCGTCGTCCATACTTTCGAAACGTCGGTTCGACATTTCCGACGGCGCTAGTCTTATGCATATTCGATTACGAATTATAACGAATGGAAGGTTCGGATAAGAATTGCCGACTTCGTCAATAGACTGTCCTTCGGCGAATGGAATAATTACAGCGGAAATTCTACGCGACGGTGCGCCTATGTGGAAATCGTATTGTCGGTATTTCGGTGGCGACGTTGCGCGGAGTCTACCTACGGGTTCGGTCGATTTTTGATTCGCGAAACTCGTGACGTTGCCGAGGCGTAGGATATTTCGATTAAGCGTTCGGCTTAATTTTTCACGGTATAGCATATCGTCGTCACGAGGAAACGACACTCGTTTGCGCGATAACTGTACGGGTACATGAGCACATATTCACTTCTTATAGAGCTAACGGATTATTAACAGCCTAATAGACGTAATTATTTCAATATCGCGAGATAGTTTCAATTATTATCGACACGTATATTATGTCGTCATATGTTGGTGACGTACACGTTATACGTTTCGTAAGAAACTGACGATATATTCGTAATATGGCCGCGTCAATGTAAAACAAGTGGTTTTTACGTTAATAAGTAAACGAGAAAACATTTATACAATAACGACGATAATATATTTTTATTATATCTATTTTACGTCGGTTTTGTTTTAATTATAACTATTTATATATATAGATTGATATTTGGTAATTCAATCTAAATCAGGAATTTTATTTTATAATCATTAACTTAATTAATATCGCGATATAATATACGTGTATATATGTAAATTACACCGAGTTTATAATAATAAGAACCGGAACGAGTTCACGATTTTCTTTTTTCGAATAAAACCGTATTATTAAATATATGGAATCGTTATCAGAAATATCTCGGACAATAATAATATAAAAACGAAGTTGCGTAATTGATATACGGTGTGTACGACGTGAGATTATATTCTTTATTCATTTATTCGGATATTTAATTGAATTATTATTCGTAAAATTAATACGATTTTTGACAGGCTTTGACTGTTTAATTATTAAATTACGTAAACGGTTATAAAATATATGACACTTATTTCCAGGTGTTTATTAACGGAATATTTGTACGATATAATCGTTTTGTTTATAAACGGTACCGAAAAAGGTTTCCGGACTAATTTCGTTTTAATAAATTCGGTTATATTTAATTTAAGGCCTATTCTATTAAACTATACAGTTTTTGACACGACAATAACGTAATTATGTAATGTAACCACGTAATATTCTTATATAAACGTTGACGTTATTATGTTTTTGTAAATTTTGTTTTTACATACATATTTAGATTTAACGCGATAGACAGTACTTCGGCAAATAAAATATTCGTTTTTTAACGTTTTTTTAAAAATTATTAAAGCGAAATTAGAAATACGTTTAATTTATTTTAAAAACGGTTCGTTACAACAAATTGAAATACGTTTAATTTTCATATTTTTCAGAAACGTTCCGAAATAAACTTTTTACGTACCTCTAATAGACAGAATTAAAATAAAACGAAAATTTGAAAATAATATTTTCGGGCGTATTTAAAAACGAGAACGTTAACGATCCTATTTTATATTTCTAATTGCAGTGACTTGTAGTACTAGTTATTAGACATTGTAATGTAGTAGGTAGATACATATATTTTTTTTTTTAATAAAAAATAGCAGACCATTACGTGTTCTGTAAGGTGATTTTCATATGTGTTTTACATCTCGTAAAGAAATCGAAACGATTACATTTCCAATTTTGAATAGAACAATATTTATAGGAGTTAAAACTTTTCGAGTTCTGACAAAATATGGATAATTTTGATTTCTTTCAGACATAAAAATAATTATTGGTGTTATGAACACATTGCGATATAGTATTAAGTAGACCATAAACAATTACAAAAAGTACTAAAATTGCTACTTAGACAAATTTTGGCTTGCCATCGCACAATCCAACGGTATTCCGAAAGAGTGCGAT
>JAIPRN010000289.1:66517-98316 GCA_025469175.1 Geopemphigus sp. TES_GeoC_2020 | reverse complement strand
TTTTAAAAAAAAAACAATATATATATATATATATATATATATAGATATATTGTGTATATATATATATATTCATAATTAATAATAACGACGCGAAGATTTTTTTATAATTAATATTCGCACGATTTTTATTTTCAAAAAGTCGCCGTAAATATTAAACATAATATTCGTGCTCGTTTAGACGTGAAGTGTAGTTGTTTAAGTATAAAAATATACGCTCAGACAATATCAGCCAAAAGGATTCGCAGGATGGCCACGTGGTACTCCGCTGTAATGGTAAGTCGAGAAACTATATTATAACAAAATCCGTAACACAATATGTTTGATGGATGAACTTGAATTATATTTAACACGAGTTGACAAAAAATTTATTTTGTCACAAACGTAACGACAACGAAACGTAAATGGCATTTTCTGGCGAAATTTTATTACGTTTACCGAGTCCGTTAATTGTTCGGTTTCGGTCGCACCATCTTTAACTATTTCCAAATGATCGTAAAAATTTCGTACCGTTCGCGCGGCCATTATCCAATTCCCCTCGTCCATCCGTACATATTCGCTCTGCCGTCGTTACGAATAGACATGAACTCTCGTTTTTGGCTAAAAGTTTTGTTTAACGACAAATGCAATACGGTATATACGACACCGGCTCGAATTACGTACACAGTAGCCATACGGCGTAATCGAGAAACGTGTGCTGTCAGATAACGCAACAAATACGGTGATAACGCGTAAAGAACAAATTTGACTTAATGTACGAAAATCCTCGAGTTTATTACGAGCGTCGGTCGTAAAATACAACTTCAACGACCGTTATTTGTTGTGAGATGCAAACACATTAATCCGAACGTGCAACGACGGCTACCACAGAACTCGCCAGCGTCAGTTCATTTTTTTTAGTACGAAAAACCCGTTGCAAATTCAATAATATCGTCTTCCATTAAATCGTTGTTGTTTTTATTTTTCGTTTCGACCAACAATGTCGGATACTAAGTCCGGTCGACGGAAATCAGTCTGAAACGAACTAAATATGTACACTTTTCTGTTACTAATATGCATCGATCATTCCACTATATAAGAATAGAATGTGTTCAAAAATGATTAGGAATGTTAACAGCTTTCTAATTTCACGACGGAAACCCTTCCGCGCACTTTCGTTAAAAGATTTTCGATTTGATCGTTATGTTATTCAACCGTCGTCATTTGATTAAATAATACGGTACATAATAAATGCAGTTATTCGATTTATTTTCGAATATGTTTAGCGGAATTGCCTTTATAATAATAATAATTTATAATTTCTACTTTTAAGTGGAAAATCAATGCTTTGAAGCAACAAGACGTACCAGTGTTAAACAATATAATTGTACTTTAAATACAATAGTATGAAAATATAATTATCAACTTCAAATATGTTTACAAATTTAAATTATTATTGATATTTATTTTGCATAGAATCGTGTAAAAATATATTCACTAGTTATATATATAATTTACGTCACAACGCTTACTTTAAAATTATTTGAATAAATCAAAAGAAACAAAGTGCAATAATACGTCAATTTCTATCACATAGCTTACATTATTAGACTTAATACGAATTTTCACATTTCCGTACAATTTTCTAAGCCAATTAAAATATTTTGAATTACACACAAAAACAAATCGTTAAATTTACGTTATTTCAGAATAATAATCCATATCAAATATTAAATAAGTATACTGTTTTCGTATTATAATTACAAATTGCTTTAAAGTATATAATTATTATTCGCGGATGTTATCTATTAAATATCCATTTATTTCAACGATAAAATCGATATAAAAAATGAAATACGTCAAAAATAAATTGTCCATTTTAACTGAAGTTATACGTTATATAATACGTCAAATAATACAAAAATTACATTCAATCAGGTGAATCTTGTAATTATTCAAAAAAATATTGTTCTAGTTGACGTTAAATTATTAATATCGAATTCTACGATAAAACTGGTAAATTAATAATAAGTCGATTATTATAAAACCTAGTACAAACAAAAGTCAAAACTCTATTGAAAAAAATAATATAGTAACGAAAATCACGAAATAAACAAATATACACTTCCTAGCATGTGAAACTTTATAAAACATACAATAAAAAAAATAAGTTTAACGTTACGACACCGTTAATCTTATTTTGCAAAATAACGTCGTTTCTTATAATATTTACGTTTGTGTTTATTTGGGTCTTTCAAAATATATTGCATAATATATTACCCAAACCCGTTGAACAAAATAACAACGAATTTAATATATTATTATTAAATTAATACGATAGAAATTTTAATGGCTGAAGCAATAATTTCTTTTTTTTATTTACGAATATTCGACCGAGTATGAAATTTGCCTATTCAATAAGCCGTACGGTTTCATAAAAAAATTTTTTGTTGATAATTAAATCGTTAAATAAGTAACAACAAAAATCAACGTTTATAATGGTTAATTTCTTATAGATCAATAAAATTAAATCTGAACAGATTAAACAAATAAAACGTATACATTCGAAATACATTAGTAAGATAGAAAATAAAATAAATAATATTGTTTTTAATGTTTTCACCTTTTCTAATTAATATTATGGTATTACAAAACGCTTGAAGTTAACGATTAATGTAATTTAATTAACGATGATATGAACTATCGACCGCTTAATACATAATATTACGTACTATTTATTAAATTAATATAATAAATATACTTTCAGAAAAGGAATGTTGAACAATAGTAAAATAAATATTAAATAAAAGACAATTTAAGAGTATACCGTAATCAAATACCTATTGTTTGACACTTTTAACGTAAAATCTATAGTTTTACAAAATAAATATTTAGTAAGAACGATATTTTTAATTTAGTATAAAAAAGTATGTATATCCGAATATTCGTATTTCATTTCTATATTAATATTCTACTATGAAAATCGTAGAAAGGGAAATCAGTTTTTTCGATATATAGCATTACATTATACGAATCATTAATTGAGACGTGGTAAAAAAAAACAAAATTATTCGTTAAATGTGATGTGCGAAATTTACGCATTAATTTTATGACATTATTTTTATACAAGCCAAATGATCACAACACGAACATTACGTCTAAATAATAATAATATTCGAGATGAAATTATCTATAAAAAAAACTATTTGACCAATATAAAAAGCTCATATTGTCATTGGCTAATTCGAAAGTTGTCATTTTTCGTTTTAACATCGCAATATAAACCATGGCTACCCTAAATTTAGATTAATAATACTGAAACTGACAATTGTTTAAATATTTTTTTTTACATTTTCGTAACAAAGTTTCGTGTCTAACCATTAGATTACTTATGGATGACGAACAAACAAAAATTCGAATAAAAACGAGAAATTCTGAATCGTCGTAATATTCGGTCGAGAAAATATAGTTTAGATGTTTACCAAGTGCGAAATTACGTTACGAATAAATAAAACTATGCGCCACGAGAATGTGTTTTCGTTTCTAAAAGGTTTGAAATTAGATTACGACAAGGAAACGTTCCTTCTAAGAAACCAATTAAATTTCATCCGGTTACGAACGCTAAAGATTACGTGAAGTACATTTTATTCGCAAATAAAACGCAAATTTGATAAAAACCCATATGTACATTTGAATATACGCATTTTATTTCGTATGGATGTTTACATTTGATTAACTACTGGAGAACTTTAAGAATCATAACAAAAATGAGTTGAAATGTATTCAGAAGAATGTTATACTTCAATATCGAAGTTCGTCATTATCCAGAAAAACAAAGTATTTAAATATCCAAAACGGTTAGTGATGGATTATCACGAAACGTTCGTGTGCCACAAAAACTGAAATATTGTCAAAACACCCGTGAAAAAAAATATGGACAATTTCTCACCGACACACGGACATATTTTTCAATATTCCGCCCATTGAAATTTCGTGAAAATAATTTTTTCAACTGCGTATGTATGAAGAACTAATGTGTTTAAGATTTGCGAATTTAAACCATATATATATATCATTATTGTATTTAATATTAACTTGGTGTATTTACCGATAATAATTTCTAGATTTCTAAAACCGGCCCGTTTTTGACAAATGTCACGTGAATATAAATCGACATTGGATCCTAAAGTGTTATAGGCTACATACAATTAAGCCCCATTCTGTCCCTGAAAAATTAAGGGCTAAAATGGGATTGTTACGCTTTTCTATATAAAACAAAATGTATCGTATTTTAATTGTTCAGCCGCGGGGTGTGCTATATAATATGTACTGTCCACCAGGCTGCACAACAGTGCGTTACTTTATCGAAATGATCTCCTAATGGATCAATAGATAGCTAGTGTTTGTTGGATAAGCACGAAGTCAATTTATTCATGTACAAGAATTACGAAAAAAAGTCGAGTAAATGTAAACTTATTTAGCGTAATACAACACGAGTGAAAAGGGAGGACCGTTTCCGAGTTCAAAACACCTAGGTACGAGCTGAAAAGTATACAGTCGTTTGTTTTCTCCTTTGTTCGCAAACAAATCTAAATATGCCTACATGTTCGTACGTGGTCAACTTGTCAACGTCTCGTCGGTTTTCGAACAAAATGAGTTTAACGTTATGAATTCGTCACGGCCGAGCAGAGGAATCGACCGCGCCGCGTGCAAAATAATTAAATCGGACGGCCGCGAGCCTTCAGATTTAGTGCGTTCACGATGAACATACATTTTCGACAAAAGAACGTTCGTTCGATTTGTAATAATTTGTGACATACAACGAAAAAAAAAACTAAACAACAGAAAACCTGAACCGAGATACAATATATTTATATTTATCGTGTTGTCGTAACACGACGAAATGTATTCAATTAACAAAACCGCACGCGCCTATAAATCGCTTTAAATTAAATGAATTACCCCGACGACACCTCCCTACCCACGTGCACTCGAATGTTCGATACTTGCACTTTATTATTCGATTTGCATACAGATTTTTGTATTTATTCGGCGAATTACTTGTCGTCGTGTGCAAAATGATGGTCATTTACTAGTAAATACTACCAAATATCGCCAACACTTTCCAACTGAACTCGGTTAAATTTGTATCGTACCGACTTCTTCCAGTTATCGTCCAGCTTAGTTAACAAGCCGGAAACAAATATTATTATTCGTAACCAGTTTTTAATTTCAAACGCATTCAACATCGTTCTGTTGTTAACGTTATTTACACGTTGTTTTCATAGTCCAACGTCGTTTGAATCGATGACCGAAATTCCCAATTTTTTGATTTTCGAACCGATTTACGTGGATTGTTTTTGCCATTTTAACGTTAAACTCAACTGGTAAACGTTCCGCTAACTTTAAACCGTAAACCATATTGTTAATTTAACTAAACCCATTATTACGGGAGAACGGAAGAATATTAGTCGTGTCCCATGATTTTCGTAGAGAATACAATATATAACGTATTCGCCATTTTGTTTGTTTTTTCTCGCCACCGACCGTTTTCCTATTCTAATTTGTGCGCATACCAAAGTCAATTACACACGCCGGAAAATTCGGTTTGTTGTCCGCGATCACGAAACCAATGGATTGGTCACGGGACTGTTATTTGTATACAATCGCCGCCGTCGTGCTACGGGAAACGGAAGAGAAGGGGAGAAAAATGAACGCGTCTAATGAGCCGCAATTTTTGTTTCGCGGTATTTTTTTATTATCGGTTATTATTATTCCTTTTATTCTGATAAGTTTTGATTTTTTTTTTACGCAATCGAGCACCGATTTCCATTCACGTGGGCTTGCGCGTATTAGTCGTAATACATTGTGATTCCGGTGGGACGACACATAATAAGCTAATTGAATACACAACCGCACTTTCTTTTCGGTATACCGAAATTACGTCTTAACGTCGCAAACCTAACCTGACCAACTCTATAAGTTCGTTATATCCGTACGTGCGACAGCATATACGTGTGTATTTCGACGTTCGTGACGAGACCGTGTGTTTAAATAATACGAAAAAGTTAATTAAAATAATACAATAAACGTCGTTATGGTTTTCGAATTACGGTGCAAGTGTAAATTCAATGTTCGACTTGATAACACAATAATACCTGGTCATCGGTGTTACGCTTTAAAGTCGGCTAAATTTAAAAAAATATCGCTAACAAAACCCACACATTTACTTACGACTGTCGCTTTGGCGATATACCTGTGTATCAACGTCGACTTTTTGACTTAGGTGTACGTAATGTTTCACGTAAATGGTTATTTCGGCGTGCTCGACATTAAGATATGGAAAAGAGTCGCGCATTAAATCGAATACACGCGACAGTCTCGTTTTGTTTTTATTATTTTTGTTTTTTAGTAAACCGCAAATGACATTTAAAACGCAAAAAACTTTATTCCCTCAACTCGGAAACATATCGAAGGCGGTTCAATAAGTGAAAGTCAAAAACGAAAATACACTACGTTTCATACAATATTCATTTTATTTCATTTTAATAATACGTAAATGTATAATTCAATTGTAAGGAAGAAAGGCGACGTGTAACAAACACGATAGAGAGTATGTATACTTATCGAAAACGTGTACGACAAAAATACACGCACGTTCTCAAATAACTTTTACGAAATCTCCCTCGGTGATAACCGTCACTGGACGATATAAACTATTATTATTACCTATTCGCCGATCTCAATAATATGATTATTTCCTATTATCCGGTCTACACCCGACGGAATAAAACACCCCGTAATTGTTTCGAATCTTCGTCGAAAGTACACGTGGAATTCGAAATAAGAAATTTACCGATTTTTAAGGTTTTTGTTTAAACCAAATTTAAGTAGAACAACGCGATTGGATGTGTTGTATGTGTTACATATTCATATCTAAATTCTTAATGCTGCACGAATCGTACAAAGCTAAAAATGTAAGAACATAAAATTTTCAAATAGCCGTATAACCCTTAGTTGGACTGTAATAGAGCGAAACAATTTAAAAAATGTTACGATTCCACATAACTGATAAAAACGGCATACGTGTTAAATTACAGACAGAAAAAAACAAAAACCAAATTCAATTTCGTCAAGTGTGTCGGCGATCTTATCGTGCTCTGCTTTTGTAGTTTTCGGTTCTTTTCTATTTGGTTACGCGTGAAGAAACTTTTGAGAAAACGACATGGTCGACGTACCGTGTGTACGATATTTTCTAACGGAAAATGTGTAAGCGTAAATAGACGTAAATAGACAATAATCACGTTGTGATTTATGTATCCGAAAAAGTGTTCACGCCGTTGTAAAACAAACAGAAAAACATGTTTGTTTACTCCATTGTTTAATATCTAAAAAAAATACGTAAATTCAAATTTCAACTACGTTAACGAGCTAACAATCGAAGATTTACCTAAAAATAGTCATCTGCAAGATATTAAAAACCCCTTTAAAAAAACAATAATTGCTCCTAAATAGATTGCGAACAAATCAAGAACGTTTATCTATGAAAAAAACGAAGATTAGCGATACAAAACAATTGCGACTGAGGATATGGTAATGACCCATATCATAGTAGAGTAACCTCTATACTCGTTTAAGAAGGAATTGGTCAATTTACATAATTTCAAAGAATGATAGTTGCGTATTTATTTACGTTCATTATCGTTGTTAATTATTAATTTCAATATTATATTTTGTCCGCCTCTCACCTCAATATTAATTACAATTGTACATAATTAATTATGTAATAATATTTTGAATCCGTTATAAGCTATAGACTAGCCATTATACCATTATCTTGGACGGAAACACCGGAATACCCCGTGATATAACGTAACTCAAATTTTGATCAAACAATCCTTTTTACGTCTACAGAACGTCAAATATTATCGACGATTAAAGTATATTTATATTCTTATAACAAACAAAATAAACCAAAGTATAGACTTATAATAATAATTATTATTATTAGTAGTATTATTAGTATTACCTGTCTAAAACCAAGAGACGGATTATAACGAATATAAATAATTAAAAATATATTCCGCGAAAATCACATTTTGACCGTCAAATGTACTTTTGACGTTGTAACTCATTTAGTGATTTGTAGCAAATCGGCAAATATTTCTCATGTAAGTACCGACTTATAAGCTATAGCTCTCGAAACAAGCATGGTCCGCCTATATATATTTTAAAAAATGTTAACCCATACGTTACATTTCACGCACGAACTATGACAATAATTCTTTAATTCGTAGTTTCGATCAAATTCGAAAACTTCAAAATGACCACAACGTCGAAATTATATGTTCGTAAAATGTTGAATACACCATCGTTTTAAACGAACAAAAAAGAGTTTGAAATGAAATACCTAATTTTATATAATTGAAATATAATATAATTGAATATCCTAATTTCAACAATATATTTTTTTAAAAAAAATATATCGAAAAATAAGCCAAAGAAGAGATTTCGAAATTCTAATCGTTAAAACCCGAATTTCAAAACGTTAAAATGTACGAAAAAAAAACAGTTTTCCAGGTTACGTATAACATCAAAATTTAAATTAATTCGCGCATAAAACGAAATATCAATTAAAAAATTATTTAAAAATTACAATATGTCGATCCATTTCGAACATAATTTTAATAGAATTGTGGAGAGAAAATAAAAATTTTAAAGAGTGTGAAACACAAGAACTTCGATCAGACCAGTCGCGGCAATACCGTTCCTCAAGACTTCTCTCCTTAATATTTGATCAAAACCAAAGTTTCCCCGTCGCTCGATAAACAAATTACGGCGTTATCCACTTTTATCTTTTTCGCGCAAAATGAAAAAATAAAATATACTTCATAAAAATGTAATCGCATTACAAGTGGTCGGTATACTAACTTTTAAAATATTCACCTTCTTACGCGCACTCTTTTGCCACCACTACGACTGTTGACTACGATTAGACGGATAGCGGACGACCAGTTTCATTTGTTATTATGGAAATATCGCGTACAAATCGACATGGCAATGGACGTACCGACATACGCAAAACAAACGATTCATACCGGTTTTTCGTAGACCGTCAATAAGAATATTCGTTATACCGACCGACTCTCGTGGGCATTGTAGCCATCCAATTTCCACAACATCTTTATAAGTACATAGATGACTTATACAGACGACCATATGCTTAACGAGCTTAAAAGTGTGTGCACCACGACACGTGTGCCGTACGGACATTTTAACTGAATAACGCGAAATTTAAGTGTGTTATACCTTCCGGTCGCAATATATTTATCGTGATATTATTCGAAAGCGTTAAGTATTTAACTGATCGATATTTTAATTTCCGATTGTTCCAAAACGACGTGTCGATTAGGAGGAAAAATGATTCTCGTTTACTGTAAATAACGTTTATTTCATCCGAAATCGTTAATTTCGATCATTTAACTCGCGTTCGTAAATAAATTAAAATTTCCGTAGTCAATTACATATACGAGTATACGCCGTAAAAACGTATAAGATACGCACGCACGTACGCCCAAAAAAATATCAAAATACGCTGAAAAAAAAACAAAAACAAATAATTTTTGTAACAAAAAAATTAGAATTAACACAAAAATATTTTCTTGGTTCTGAAACTGAGAATAGTTATATGATCATTTTTTTTAAATATACAAAAAGAAACTTAAATTTTAATGATAAAATAAATTCATAAATCGCGAACGATTACTATAAATTACGTGATATTATGGAAGTTACATATCGAAACAATTGTTTTTAGTACTCAATTTTTTCAAATATCTAAAATATATCTTAAAAATTCGAGTGCTTCAAAATATGAGAAAATGCGCGAGATAAATATGTACATACGGTTCACGAAATACGTATTAGTGTAAACTGAATACATTTTTTCCGACCAAATGGTAAAAATTCGCAAAATCAAATAAATATTCGCCTAAAACAAATAAATGAAATTATATTAAAAACAAAAAACCTCGATCTTAGTTCCTGAACGTTCAATCGTAGCGCTGTGCCATGTGTGTGCAGTGCGAAAAATCGAAAATGTTGGTAAGTCCTGTTGGATGCTGTTTAAAAGAATTGTGCAAGTTGTGTAGGAGCAATAGGTGGACATAAGTCTAAGATAAGAAGAAGTTCGGACCTGACGTTATATGCATCGTACAGCAGGGCGTATCGAACGGACGTCACACATTCACGTTTATAAATGTCAAATCTTCCCCGATACGCTCCGTAAATGTATATATGTATTATTTAGTTGCGTCCGATTTCGTCGCTAAACGTCTCGGCAACCGTGCCGCGAGTTGTACGTGACGCCATGACACCGTGACGCCGGGAGTCGGAGAAACGAAATGATCGAAATCGAACGGATGCGACTTAAAACTTTGACGATACCGGGAAGAGTACGCGCGCACAGGAAGTGCCGTCGGAAAACTATTTGACGGACGAATAGCGTTTTCCTAGTCTAACCGCCTATTCGGATCGACCGAAACTCCGTTCGTCCGATACACAGTTTACCCTTAACGCTCCTCGAGTCCGAACTGTCGTACACTTGTTATACTCGACGAAGGCCGAACGAAAGTTTTTAATATAAATATTTCTTAGTGTAAATACCGCTCAAAACGTCCAGCATCCCGGTTACAAACTGTAACTACAATTATGTATAGAATTTGTATTCGGGGGTCTCTCGAACGTATTAAAATGTGTTTAGTTGTTATTTATTTTATTCGTTACAATTCGTATTTATACGAACGCTTCCCCCGCGACTATATCTTTTGTACGTGATACAGATTTCGCTTAGTGTTTGCTAACGTATACGATTATGAAATCGAGCTCCGGTATCTCGTCGAAAGTTTATTTATAACACGCGATATGTTTTAATGAAACCGTTTTGAATAAAATACGTCATTGCGACACGCGTAATACATCGGGATCCGTTACTGATCTAAAAAACCGATTATGAAAATTAGTCGTTACGTAAAATATTTAAAATTTAAAACGAGGCGCTCTCTCTCTCCTATACGCAATTACGAAAATTACTCGTTCACTAATAACATATATATTTTTATATAATGGTGACGTAAAATTACATTTTGAAAAACCTTTTAGACGAGTTTAACTTTAAAATTATTTCTTTACATTTTGTCGAAGTTAATAAAATGTTAACCGATAATTTTTGAAACTTATTAAACGATGTTGTTTAAATATGTTTAAGGTTAAATTAAACGTTTAACCGTTACTCCTATACGAAAAAATATTCACAGATTCGCACAAAAAACGCCGTTTGTAAAAATACGTTTTACGCTTATTTCAGAATCTGAAATGTCGGAAAGTTCATAAAAAATATTTATTAACCAGCTATTTCAATCACTGTTATTAACTGACTTCAAAAAGCTTTAACATTAGCACACATTTAGTACACTATCGAGACGGTTTTTGTCAGCTTTTGCATCAATTATTCGTAACATTTTATTCCGAAGAAATTATTTTTCTTAATTTTAATCATTGTTTTTTAACGTTCAAAGTAAAATTTTGTGTAAACACGCATTGATAATTTGAATATCGAAGCTCCTCAAGTACATGCCCCTATTTACACCTATGATAACCGTTCGAAAAATAAAAAAGATCGAGATTATTACAATTTACCGTAAAATCAACTTTACTTAAGTATACCTATAATATCTTCAACATTCGATTCCTGTGATCTATATATTATAATTTATTATACACGCGGTTCTTTATCGCACTCGCGCGAAACTTTCACGACTCTTTTAACAAAAAATTGCTTTTAAAACGTCATAAATCCAATTCGCGTTCAAAGTCCGATATACTCTGCCGAATCTATGACGAGACTGAAGGAGATACCGTTTTTATGCACCATACACGTTGTGCGTCCGTATTTTTTTATGTTTTGGGTAGGATATCAGCGCCGAAAAAGCATAATACATCCAGCTGTAACGACAACGTTGTTATATCGTGATCGTTGTCATCATAAAGTCGCTATTATGTCGTGAATTTGGTGGCGGCAGGAAACGCGAAAATCGTACTCGAGTCGGCTAATAATTGGCAGTCATTCCCATAACGTGATATACGTGTATTCATATTTGTCTCCTTTAAACCGTTTCGCCTTTATATGACAATAACAACAATATTTTCGAGCGCGAAGTCGTAAAAAGAGGATTCATATTTTGTACGCCGAACAATCTGTACGGTAGCTGAGTACACAATACCATCAATTTTATGCGTCTAATACATTACACCGTCTTTCAAACGAAAATTAACGGCATATATTTTCTTTTTAATTATAATTTATTTTTTATTTTCTCAAAGAAGTTTAACACGTTTTAAATGTTTGATAGAATCACACAAATATCTCCAGCATACATTTGGTAGTTAAAAGCTATGGAAAAAAAAATAGTTTTCAAAGTTTTTTCCCGTTCGAAACGATTTCTTGATAAAACGAGTTCCCGAAACTAAAAAAATATATAATAAATTTAATTACACAAATAAAATTGGAAAGCTATCTAATATATAGATAGATAGATAAGTAGATAAATCGATAATAAAACAACTAATAGCAAACCTCATGTAAACTAACTATTCGTTGAAAAATCTGAAACGAATAAACTACTTTCATGTAAGATTATTAAAATTATAAATTAGGATGTACAAGAATAAATAATAATAAACGTTGTTTTAAATCAATGTAAATCCATAAAAATAATATTTTTACATGATTAACAAACTACTCTCGAAACGAATAATATAAAACGTTTTTTTTATTTAATATTTGTCAAATGTTGTAATAATACGTTATGTTTTGTGATAACGTTCTGTATATACATAAATAAATAAATATATATATATATACATATATATTTCGATATATTATTTATATAATAAGAAAGTTTCTTATTTTTTATAGAAAGATCAAAACTCTTTTACATCAATCTAATTAGAAAGAACCAAAATTAAAACGCTGTCTATTTACAGCGATTAGGAAATAATACATAAAAATAAAAGAACCACCTGTTCTATTCCGTTATAAACACGAATTAAGGACGTTTTGACAAAATCTCTTGTTATATTTCACTAAAACGGACATTGAACATTCGCTGAAAATCGCGAACAATTTATAAACTGAGAAATATTTCGATAATTTGGAAACCGTTTTATTTTTAAATGATTAAACGATTATATTTTATTTCGAGAAGCAAATATACGCCTATCGTCTATACATAAGTGTCGTAAGGAAACGTATCAACTTGTTATTACATAATTTAATATGTCGTTCGATATTTCCGCGAAAAATTCCGGCCAATTTAACAAACGAAAATCCGATAACTCGTAAAATTGTCGTTAATTCCCGATCTCGGGACGTTCGTAACTATTTACAGGTGTTGCTAGCAGTGAGCCGTGGCCTGGGCCGACCCGAGGCGCCATTGACCGGCTTTGGTGGCGGGAGCGGTGGCGGTGGCGGAGGGTTCCCAGGACTGACGCTGGACAGCTACGCAGCGCCCATCAGCGGAGGTAGCGGCAACAGCGGACCCTATCCAAGTGGCGGGCCGGTGCCGCAGTACGGACCACCGCAACAGGCTCCGGTTGTGCACAAGCACGTGTACGTGCACGTACCGCCACCTGAGCCAACGTACTACGCGCCGAAGAAGCCCGTCCAACCGCCGCCACCGCCGCAAAAACACTACAAGATCGTGTTCATCAAGGCGCCCACGCCGCCGCCGCCCACTGTGCCAGACATACCCGCCATCGCGCCGCCTGCCGAACAGAAGACGCTCATCTACGTGTTGGTAAAGAAGCCAGACGACGCGCCCGAAATTCACATCCCAACGCCCGCGCCCACGCAACCATCCAAACCGGAAGTGTACTTCATCAGATACAAAACACAGGTGGGCGTTATTTTACGAACGTAACGCGGTACGCTTGACGCGCGTGTTTACTCTACACTAGTATCCAAATCCTAAAAGTTAAATGCCCTCCCGGCGATTTTCAATCAGGGTCCGTTCTTAACACACGTCGTTCTTAAAAAAAACTATTTTTACTAAACGTCGATGGTGTTCCGATAATTTTTAAAGTCTCGGTCAACCCTCTCAAATAGTGTAAAAAAATACTTTTTAAGTACCCCCTCATAGAAGTTCCACGGGTCTAAGGTAGTCTAAGGAGGTACCGAATTATGATCATCTATTATGGAACCCATTCACAAAATATACCCTAATGTTGGTCGTTGGTTCAAAACCCGTACGGCGCGTGATTAATAATTACGTAAAATGTCAAATAAATAGCGACAATATCCGTCGAATTAATAAACGAATTACTTTCCAACTAATTACTTTCTAACGAATTACTTAGGCTTTCGCGGAAGCCGTTGAATGTTATCGTCGATACGAATAACGAATTAAAATATCCCTTCGAATTACTCAAACGCCAAAAAAAAAGATTCCTAATGTTACAACAGCAACAACAACGAAATCGCCAATAATCTTCATGCGGGCCAGCTAAAAGTGAGCGACAGAACTCGGCTTTGTGTTAAAATTCTATTAACCGAATTAAAATTACAAATAGTATTGATCGATAGAGCGAATAAAAGAAATATATTTATACCTCGTTACTTGTATCATAATACCGACAGAGAACTCCGGTGCAGATTCCGAGCTCCTCCGATTTCTGTAACGTTTACCGTAATTATCGATAAATATTAAGAACATCCTTAATTACAAAAAACGTTCATGTTTTTTTTCGAATACATTTGTACGTAGCATGTTCTTAGAGTAGATACTTCCAAAAACATTTTTTATCCGCTAAGTAGAACCGTTTCGTGAACTATTCGTGACTCGATAAATGAGTAATTAATCGAATGGAAGAGTATTTAGAAGTGCAAAATTATTTCGCGTAAAAAGAACTCGTAACGGCGTTATAAAACCACTTCCTAGGATATTCGAATCTTTGAGTTTAAATCATTTTCGTCGATTCGGAAGGAAACCCGTGACTAAAGATTCGATTTAAAAAATGTGCGAACTATTATAGTAAACGTCTCAAAATAAATGGCCCGTTCGATTTGTTTTTGCATTTTAATTAATAAAGAGCTATCTAATGTTTAAATGCTACACGTTTTGTTTAGCCTTAGTGGACGATCTCAAAATGCTTCGATTGGACGCCGGCGTTAAAGTCACACGGCACTTGTCTCGCGATTCGTATTTAAGTTTAGTTAGCGCTTTCGAGGCCCAACAAATATGACTATATTGCTTAGATCGATACACAAAAGTACGCGGACTTAATTCCTTATCATTTCGGTCCATTCCCGGTACGAAATATTCCAATTTTCAAAAAAGCCAAATGACATAAATTAATCGTAAAATCTGCACGCCGGCTATAAGATTAACTACCGAAAGTAACAATTTAATAAATCATTAACGTGTAAACGCACAACACACCGTGAATAAATTATAAAATAGGACAAATTTCAAACAGTTCGAAGGTAATAATAATAATAATAATAATTACACTCAGAGAACAAATAATAATATTGCGTGAAGTACCGTAAAAGAGGATATGCGTGTTTGGTTCCAATTTTTCTCTTTCTGTTCTTTGACAAAACAGTATACTTGACTCCGCCGGACATTACGTAAAAAAAAATCAGACCGACAAAGATAATAATAATAATAATAATAAAGATAATCGACACAATATTGTTCATAACCACATCCGTCTCCGAATTTATCGAAATTGCATTTACAAAAATGTTCTTGTGTAACGTAATAACATAATCTGTATTACAATGCAATTGGCTAATCGTGTATAAAAGAAATCGTTAGGAAAAACATTTTTAAAATTTGGATGTACTTCGTTACGTACTTTTAATATTTAATAAAATTTAAATTATTTATTAAACGTGTTTCGATCTGATAGACAAAGAGGGTCATCACTCGTCATAAACCATTTGATAAATGCGATTAATTATGCGACAGCAGCGGCCCGAATACATAATTATACCGACGGACGGAATAAGAGGAAATCGTAGGCAAAGATGACCCTTTAA
This sequence comes from Geopemphigus sp. TES_GeoC_2020, assembly GCA_025469175.1. Lineage (NCBI taxonomy): Eukaryota > Metazoa > Arthropoda > Insecta > Hemiptera > Aphididae > Geopemphigus > Geopemphigus sp. TES_GeoC_2020. Next base: position 82,238 of record JAIPRN010000289.1, on the reverse strand, counting down.
AACGATGTACGATGTTTTTTACTAGACCGGCAACGCGGAAAAAGAAAACGTTGTCCGTCCGTCATTCTCGTTACATTTACGTTACATTTACGTTACGCGTATCAATCAATACATATCAAAACGCGTTAACGGATGTTATTTTATTACGTTTTTTTTCGTTCAGAAACAAGAAGGATACCCGAACTCGGTGGCGTCCGAGTACGGAGCACCGGCCAGTCCGTCTCCGTCGATCCCGTCGGAAACGTACGGTTCTCCGTCACCGTCTACCGGATACGGCGCACCCAGCGGCCCAGGGAGCAGTCTGCAATACTAACGACGATGAGACGAAGCTACGTGATCCAAATTGGGAAGATGAATTAAAATCTAAAAAAATCGTATTTTTAAACTCGAGCATATAACGTAACTATATATGGCATATATAATACTCGAACGCGTATAATAATATAGGACGGAGACAAACCACGCACACACACACACACACACACACTCATATACGCGCGCACACTACACACGCTATATACTATTATTAGGATTATCGTGTTTCGTTTAAAATGATCGCGTAATTTATGTAACGCGCATTAGTATATCTATTAGTGTTGCCATAAAAACGTCATATCTTTTGGAAACGTCGACGCGTAATTATCGTGCAACATACATTTTCGGATCGAGGAAAACACACGCGCCATCTAAGAATTTAAAAGAAAAAGCCCGCGGTGTCGGAACAACGTTTCAAAAAAACACGAACACGTTTTCGTGAACGCGAACGTAAATCATACCGAAATATATGTATACATACAGGTACGATAACGATAACTTGACGCAATTCGATAATCGCGACTTTCCGTATTATCTAAATATTGCCGGAAAACAAATTGTCCCGATCTATTTACGAAATTCTATCGATTAAAACGACGTCGACTACCCGGCCGTCGACGGATGCTCCACGACCTTTTTGCGCGTAATCGACTCTCCCTAGCCGTACCCGTATCCACGGACGGACGGGAGGAAACGGTAGACGGCAAAAACTTCCGAAAAACGCCCAAAATATTCGCGTAATCCGTTTTACGCTCGTCATTTTCGTCGTCTATACGTACGCGGACGCTTTACTTCCTTAGCTATTCATACACACACACACACCCTCCTCCCCAAACTACTAATAACCACGCGACTGGACGCGTTTCCTTTTCCTTTTTTTATCACGCGCGCACGTCGCCGCAGTACTGGCTAATACTACTATTATATTACCCGTCAACTTCGTCCGGGTAATTATTCCGTTATTATAAAATATAATACCCGCGTATTTGTATACCGTCATCGTACATTGTATTCCGACGAGCGCGCGCGCGCGTGAGAGAAAGTGAAACCATCAGTTACGTACATACACACACACACACACTCGTCGCACAATCCGTCGAGAATTCAAAATTTTCGTAAAATTGTGTAATCTTTACACATTACCGGATTCTGACGTACATGCATATGCGTATGTCGTGTACGTAAGTTATAATAATATTACGCTATGTATCCTGTTCCAAATAAACGACATCGTTAGGTAACAAAAACGTTTTTCTTCCTCTTCGAACAATATAAAACAATCGTCGTATATTTTATTCAACTATCAAGCTGTTATATTATCGTGTTTTTTAGTTTTTATTTTTTGTAAATAATCGTATTATTTTATATATATATATACGTATATGTATTAACATGTATATTTGTTCGCGCTTTTGTTTAATAAACTTCCGTTACTGTATACGCGCGCGTATAAACTTACTTGTGGTCGACTTCTGACGATAAAACTAAGATAAACTATGAAGCTCCGACGACCGATAAATAGTAAAACGTACCGAAATCCGTAAGGCGTTTCCGGACTATTATTTTGTAAATAATACGCACCGGTTCGTCGTGGCGTTTTACGTCACGGTTACCTATTACTCGTAATATATACGTACTGTACCGGATTTTCGCCGTCATTCGCGGTTTATCCGTTACCGTTTCGTTTTCTATTCAATCGAATTGAACGGATAGTTTTTTTTTTGGCGTATTTACACTTTTTATTTTTGGGGGGGATGTCATAATAATGAAATAATTTTAAAACGCCGATATTATCAGTACACCGGTTTTATTAAAATTTTACGGTTTCATACGAAAATGAATTAACGATATACTTTCGTTAAACGTTAAAATATTTTGTTTTCTTCGGTTTAATATTGTTCTTTCGTACGATTATATTATTTAGGCGTTAAAAATTTGATATCTTCGAACATTCTCCGGAGAGGGAGGAAACTTCTAACACTCCCCCCCACGCCACCGTAAATACGCCGCCGGTACGCGCGTTACCTAAATATATCGTATCCCGATGAAACTATTATTACCGTTGAACACGCGTGTTTTCGCAAAACATGGAACGCGAGCGTAAGGTTTTACGAAAAAGTTCGTAGTTTTACGTACTCGAACGCGTCGGTGGACACTGTCGCTGCAGCGTTTACAATGATATTTTGACGTAAAGCGTCATTTTACCGCTACAACTGTAACGATTGTATTACTATTATATAGGAAAGCGCGTTCCTATAGGCGGTATTAGACATGTTCAACACTGGAAAGTATCCGTCAACGTGTTATAATAACGCCGTAACTGGTCTTTTTTATATCGTTATTTTGATAATATACGCGATCGTTGACAAAACGTATATAATACCGCGAACGGAAAACAATCTGACGCGCGATCGTCGGTTTCAAAACGTTCGTTATGGTTAAACTCGGATACGGAAATATCTGTGCCGAACGTACGTTATGTGGAACACTTTAACCGTGCATAACGCTCGTAGATTTCGTGCTAGACGCGCGTACGTATTTGAGCGCATGCCCGTCAATTGTACGCCCGTAATGATACGCGCCGAATACGTTTGTTCCGAAATTCACGAGTAACGCATTAGCGACGTTCGGATAATGACGAGGATTGAAAACGCTTTTATTCGCCGTACTAAAACTTTTTTCTACCGTAAAATATTGTCCCCACTTTACGGTAAACGTTTTCTATTACGTACGCCCGTACGGATCAAAATGACGGGCAGTGGACAAACGAGTAGAACGAACGAAAATGAGCGTTTTCGAAGCGGAACGAGACTAGAAACATAAAATTCAACTTCCGTATAGGTTGAATATATCGGAAGAGAACCGATCCAAATGGTAGGGGCACATGTTTAAAGGTAAAGGAGAGATGGGGGCGATTAGAGTGACAATGATTTATCGTCGTTTTTGAATTTCGAATAATATAACTTTAACAACACCTGATCAAGTGATCCACTCGGACAGACATTTGTAACATCCGCATTCGATTGACTCTTTTTTTACTTTTTTTCTCAGACACGTAGTGTTTGAAAATTCAGTTTCCCATAAACTACAACGAATGTTGTATGTCAAATGCTCAAATAAACAATACACACAATACGCTTAATAAATACTCGAATACTTTTATTTCTATATTTTAAAATATCTTTCGAATTACTACACCGTCTCTTAATATTTATGCCTTAAAACATACAAGAATAAATAACCTACACAATAGTGAAGACTTGAATTAAATTGGTTCCGTAGTTTTTGAAAAATGAACGAACCACACACACACAGACATGCTTCATATAAATATATAAATATTTATTCACAAACATAAAATAATTACACGTTACATTATTTGTTTAATTTATAAATTGTACAATATTAAATAATAAAAAAAATTGTTAAGTATTTAGAAGTCTAATTACAAAAATAAATGAGAAAAGTCTAACACACCAGGATGGAACTCTGCAGATACGAGATCAACAACGAATCTGAAAAAAAACAATTACTTATTATTCCCAAAATAATAACAAAATTATAAGCGAAATGGTGACAAGAGAAAAAAGGACAAAAAATGAATATGTAAGAAGTATAATAGTGATAGATTAGGTTAGGTTAGTGATATGACACACATTAATAACCATTTACTGTTCACACACTCACATCTACAATACTCATAGATATGTACGCAATATTTCCTATATTTGACAGTTTTGGAGTATCTAACACTTTTAGATTATAATACTTCACAAGAATTAGTTACGTTTGATTAACAAGTTGTTATCAATAGTTCGTATTCATTATTAATAAATATAAAGTCATTAAGTATACACTATTAAATATTTACTTAAGTGCTTTTCCGCTAACAGCGTTTGAATTAAAACTTATTTCTTCTGGATGTGACATTAAATAATCAATTAACCATTTCAATCTATTTCTTACTTGCTAAAAGAACAATCATAAAATTAATCAATATAAAAAATGGTAATTAAATGAAGGAAGTTTAATAGTATGGCTAATATTCAACTAAATATAAAGATCATCCGGTAAAACAAATAGTATTTTAAGCCTTATCTATTAAAAAATTAGGTTATATTATATATTATAAATACGTTAATTTTTAATGACAAAATATGTTTTAGGAAATGAACTAATGCTATTTAAAGAACTAATATTTTATTATCAAAATAACATTTTTACAATAAATAAAATCACCAAGTTGCAATTAAATAACATAAAAGTAAAAACATGTTTAATGTGTTATATTTAACACATTTTATCGATTTAAATATAAGATAAAGTTAGATAAGTGACTAAGGTAATTACAACTTAAGATTTTATAGTATAGAAACTTCTACTAATATTAAAATTTTTCTACAATATAAATAGAATATATATGTATAATTGGCCATATGTATTTTTATTAGCTTTTATGTTACCAGTCTATAAATCATATCACTCTTGTTTTTTAAAATAGAAATTATCAAAAACATTTTTTTAATAATTAAAAATCATTTTAACGTATTCAAGTTAAACTAAAAGTTATAATTTTATAATTTTGATATTAATAATTACATTATTAGCTTATGCCTTTGACTTATGTACAATAATGTTCTTAACATACGTTAAATATTTAAAAGAATAAATGCTACAATCAATATTGAAAGCAAAAAAGGTAACAATTATTACTATATTAATTAATTATTACCTCAAATATATATTTTTATTCATTTAGTTAATCCTTACAAGATATTTTAAAAATATTTTCTTTAAAAATCAGATTAAAAATAAAAAGTACTTATTTATGTATACTTGTTAGGTATTTTAATTATTTTGTAATATTTATATTAAGTATTTTATTATAAAATTATTTAGTTTATATTTAGTAATTACACAATTACTTATGTCATGAGACAAATGTGAAACAAAATACATATATTTTAAAATTGTAAACATATTGAATCTATATTTTAATTGAAAGTTTAAAACACAAACATTATTATTAATTGATTGAAAAAATTAACCCATTTTAAAATTAAGTTAACATAATTGGCAATCACGGTAGAATTTTTAAAATAATAGTTATTCTGCCTAACTATAGAAAAAAAAATTAATTTATGTGCTAGATTTAATAGAGATAATTAAAAATCAATATTATTTATAATCATGCAATATTAAAATGTTACCTTAATAAAATTTGCTGTTCTAATTGAACAAGTGAAATTTATTTGGGGATTAAGACTAAATGTGACATGATCCGTTTTTTCACCAGTAATTTTAAGACTTTTGGCAAATAATACTACTGGAAATGGATAAACCATTGTTGTATCGTGCAAAAATATTGAAGTAGTCTTCAGTTTAGTATGATACAATAATAAAGGGCTCTCATAGAATGTATCGATAGAATTCACAGATTTTGGGTGAATTTCGACTTTTCCATCTTCGGCAGTCACAAATTTGGAAATTTTGCGACCATTTGCTTTCACCTTAGAACTTAAAAAAAAATAATACTTAGATTATATTATTTTTATTCGTATAAACATCTTATTTACTTGGAAACTGCAATGTTGGGACATAAACTGGCAACTAGGACACACTTTAAAAGCTTTACGTTACCCGAGTTCTGATTATATTCAGAATCTGTATAATTAGAAGTCTTAATAAATCCCAAATCACATAAATATTTTGCGTATTGAGATTTTAATTCGTGCAACATAGTCATGGTATTGTACATCAGAAAATTATCTCGGCAAAATTCCCATGCTCTATTTCCTTGTTTGGCTTGTAAGAATTTACTCATTGCTCTAGTAACCATGAGATGATCACTTAAGTGACCTTCATCCATATCTTTTTTAACATCACGACATTGGTATTCCTTATTTGCCTGTAGGATTCAACAATTTTTACAACAAATAACAAATTGATCAAATAAATAACAACATACCGGCATGACAAATGGATCTTTAAAATTTAGACTAGCAGCAATTGTCATGATTGGACTAAGACAACTAAACATTGCACCTAAAATAATCATTTTACCTTCAAGGGGTCCAATTGGCAATTTTGCTAAATGGAAGCCCAATGGAGTGAGATTTTCTTTTTCGTCCAAAGCATTTAGGTCAATTAATAACTAAAAGACAAATAAATTAATAATAATCTAATATTATATAGCAAATCATAACTAACTTTTAAAGCCACTTCAAGGGCTTTGGTTTCTGGTGGATTCATTACTTTTTTTAAGAATGGTGTTACCATACCAACTTGTAATATTTTAGCTTGAAGTATTACTTCTTCTAAACTTGTTCGCATCATCTCAGGCAATACATACTCATCAAAGGATTTTTCACGTCCTTTTGTATATAAATGATAGCAAATACCAGGTCTTACACGACCTGCCCTACCTCGACGTTGTCTTGAATTAGCAAGACTTACCCACTCTTCTTTAAGAGTTCCAATATTATTTTCTGCATCAAAGCCTTTTAATTTCATACGACCATTGTTAATAACGTAAACTACATCATCTATGGTAACTGAAGTCTCTGCTATATTTGTAGACAAAATAATCTTACGCACACCTGTAAAACTAGCGTCATACAAAAAATATTAACAAAAATAAAATGAATTTATCATACCCCGAGGTGGTGATTCAAAAACTGATCTTTGAGATACTGTTGGTAACATGGAATGCAAAGGAATAAGTAAATACCGAGCTATAAAAAAAAGTACATAATTAAACTATAATATAATATTAATATTTTACATTACACATTCAATAGACATTACATGTATTTCCAAAACCTTTATCTTTTAAAATTTTAGTCAATTTCGATATTTGATCCCATCCGGAAAGAAACACAAGTATTGCACCATCGTCATTATTATTACTAATATAATTTATAAGTTCTGAAATCAATTCATAATCAGTATCTTCAGACATTGGATTTTCCAACCAATTTAATAATGCTGCAGGGTATCTTTTGAATCTTCTCAATTCGCTATACAATATTTATTATGTACACATCAACATAATTATCGATTATATTAACAAACAACTAATTTACTCATACTTACTTAATATAAGGAATTACAAATTCACCAAATGGATCGCCGGGCTTTATTTTACGTGATTTCTGTAACGACTTTTTAGGAAAATATCTAAACCTATTTTATACATTAATCATATTTTAAACATAAACAAAAATTAGCAATCATAAGCGATTCAAACTAACCTATTTAACGAATAAATATCTTCAAGGTATATTTCTTCAACTGGATACGTAAATCCAGGTATGTTCAATGATGGACAGTCATTATAATACTTTGAAAATGCAGCAGCATTTAATGTTGCACTCATCAATATTACTTTAATATCAGGTCTCTAAAACGATGGTAAATATAAAAAATTTTAAATATCAAAAAATATACATTTTTGACTTTTTAAATTGTTTATATTTACAACAGGTATGATGCTCTTGAGAATAGTTAATGTGAAATCACTAATGGTGTCACGTTCATGTATTTCGTCAATAATAATATGCGAATAATAATTCAAGGCAGAATCTCTTTGAATATGCTGAAGTAAAATACCTGTAGTGCAAAATAATATGGATCCAAATTCACGTCCAAGTTTTCTGAAACATAATAAATTTATATTTACCTGGAAATTTATATTATAACGTTTTCTCTTTTTACTTTTCCAGCCGTATTTGATAACCAACACTTCCCTCTCCAATACGCTCAGCTCTTTCCTCAGCAACACGTTCAGCCACAGATATAGCGCTAATTCTCCTTGGTTGAGTACAAACAATTCTACACGTTGAACCATGACCAGACATAATAGCATCATCAAGAATGAATTGGGCCATTTGTGTGGTTTTGCCACAACCTAAACAAAAACCAAACATTTTAAATAATTATATTTAAAGATATAGTATTTATAACATTCATACTTATGAATAATAATTAATAGATACCTGTTTCGCCGCTTATTAATATAACTTGATTATTTCGGACAAGTTCTAAAATTTCATTTTTTTTACTATACGAAGGTAGCTTTTTTCTAATCTCACACATAGATCTATATTTAGGATATCTACGTTTAGACTCTAATTCATTTATTAAAAATACATTTTTTGATTCGTCATTTTGAAGTTTCTAAATTTTGACAAATAAATAATTTAATTTTACATAATTTTATCATTTCATATATTTAAAAAAACTTTTTAAAACATACCAAATTACTTTGAATAGAAGCAACCAGATTTTCTTCCATAGATCCAGTTATGTTATCTAAAAATTTTCTTTTAAATTTTGAATCTTCCAATTTCTTATATCTATCCATTATGTATTCAGCATTTTCATCTACATCCTCATCTTTTAGAGTTAAAAGATTTAAAGCTCTATAACTTCATCAATATATGTTTTAACTTATTAATAACAAACAAATTAACACATTAAAATAAACTTACTTATGACTACTGTAATCATTTGTATTTGATTTAGTAATTGGCAAAGTACAAGAAATCTGTTTAATATTTTCATCAGGAATAGGCATTTCTTTTTCAATTTTTTGAAAATATAACTCCATATGACCAATCTCTTCAATTCTTAATTTAATAAACTAATAATGAAAAATAAAAAAGTATTTACATTTAATTTATTAATTTATAAATCTAAATTTTTTAAATGTTTCAATTCAAACTTACACATTTCCCAGATTCTTTTTGTTGTTCTTTTTTTTTAGATTTCTGCCATAATCGATTCTGTTCTTTATACCATTGATCTAAATCATTACCTCTCAAATGAGGTGGTGGTTTCAATTTAGGTCTTGCCATATCAATCATTGCTTCATCTTCTCTCATACTTGCTTGTCTACGGGAATGCCATAAACCTAAAATTAAAACAAATCATAATAGTAATATAATACAATTTAACAAAATATATCTATACTACCAAGTTCTCGTCCTTTTAAATGTGGAGGATGAGATCTATGGTTATGCTTATCATTTGGGTTTGATGGCCCATCACTGTTCATAAAAAATTCATCATCACCACGATTATTTTTACTTGAAGATTTATTTTGTCTTGGTCCTTTATTTTTGTCTAAAATAATACAAAACATTAACTTTACTAATAATGCATAGTTGTACTTATATGTTATATATATATCTTTTGAAATAATCCTTAATTTCTATATATAATTTGTTGGATTATCAAATAACAAAATTCAATTAATACATTTTATTTTATTTAGTTAATTTTTAACAACTATCATAACTCATTGACTGTTGAAAAAATATAAAATAATTACTAAAACTACAACACTACAACACTGTTTTGAAATTGTTATATAAATATTATATTGTTCCACATTTCTTAAATAAAAATTGTAAAATGTTTAGGGTAAATGGGTACATTGATATTCTTGTTTTTTATTATACTTAATAATATAAATCATATTCTTGCATCATAAATGCAAAATATTTTCAAATTACCTTTGGATCCTGTTTGCTTCCCAACTCTAAAAGGTTTTATGGGCGGCATGATGATAATGGTAAATTAATTATTATTATGAACTATAATACAACAACAAAATACTTTAGGATTCCAAGATATAGTTCTAAGCTATATATCAACTCATAAGAGTTGAGAATGGGCAACGAGAGATTTTTACTCACAAAGCCTATAAAGTTCTAAATTACTCTTGTAATAACAATGATGTTATCAATTACCCATTATCATAAGTCAGCTGCAGTTATCGATGTCGCTGATCGATCCAAATCGGAATGACCACTATACCAAAATAAAAATCCAATCTTTTTTAGATTTTATGCGTTCTGAAATTCGTTTTGCAAAAACTACTATTGATTATTTCTGAAATTACGAGCATGAAAAAAAGTCAAAACAAATTGAAAATCATCAAATTTTTCTAACGTAAACGGAACGCTGTACATTTTTCAAATTAAATGCGTGTTAAAACAGAATTTTATACAACTAATTATTATCTGGCTAAACTGTAATATTGTTTTCGGTGGCGGAAGTGTTCAGCCGTCAATATCTGGAAATCAAAATAAATTATGTATAGGTGTTTTGTTTTGTCTTAAAGTATAATGAAAATTCATATTTTGTTTGTGAGTGAGGTTGTGACTACATGAGGTACTGTGGGTATCTGTATTCGACTTTCGAGTGGATCGTTAAAATAAACGTTTTAGAGGTGTATATTATTCAAAATTTTGAAGCAACGGCGAATTATTGCATTCCAAAAAACGATTCTGAAAAAACAAATGCACTATTATTAATTGAATATGGTATTAATAACATTAACATTTCAAAAAAAAAAAATAGAAGTATTGTAAAATTTTAGATATATACAGGTATACGTATGCGTACGTACACATTATATATTTTTGTATAAATGATTTATATCTGTAAATAAATAAACAAATATAACACTACTGTAAATTATGCAAATCAAATTACATTTTAGAGGCCTTATTAACTTTTGTTTATTTTTTAGAAACTTAGTTTTCAAAGTCTAGCTTAATTAAAAGATGCAATATATACGATAAGTTTATAATAAATATATTATTCATTTAAGTATTCAATTACGTAATTATCTCGAAATATTTTAATAGTATCTTCAACATTTTTTCGTGTTTTAAAACAATCGTTTATTCTTGTTTGAATAATTGTAGACTACCAACTGGTTTCTTTTTTACTGTAATAGTGTAATAATAATTTCCTATAATTTAAAAGAAAAACTTTATTATTGTAGAAAAAAAATTCGATTAAATGCAAATACTTTTGGAATTATAAGAGAAAAACAAAAAGTGGTTATGGTGAAAATCGTGTGTCAGCAATTTTATTAATTTTTATGATAGTTTCTCTGTGCGCGTAAAAGGACTATTGAAAAAATCTAAAAACGTTTCGAATTAAACGAACTAATTGGATACGTTTTTCTACCGAGAAGTAATACAGTAAATATCGATGCTCGCCTAACAGTGGCTTATTTAGACTTCAATTTCGAGGGGGGGGTTAATTTTTTAATAAATAAATCTGATGACCCTAACGAAATAAAACACATTATAAATTTTAATAGATTATTCATTTTTAACGATCACGTTATATTATAATGTAAATTAAAATTTAAAAATATTTTAGTTTTTCGTTATTATTGACTAGAAATATATATCTCGTAAAAAATTAATTTTTCCTTAAAATTTTTGGGGGGGGGAGGAGAAAGGAGTTATCCTTATATATATAAAACGTATAAATGTTGGTTTTTTTTATCTATTTAAGTATCTTATATAGATTATTTTTTAGATGCCTATAATATTAAAGTTACCATTGTAACAAAATATTAAATACCCAACACTCGAGATACGGCACAGCACGTCGACGTTACAATCGAACGTTTCATTTCGTTAAAAAATTATTTCTTATCGAAATAAAAAAATATTTTCATATTACTAAATATTAAATTTATTTTATTTTATATAATTATGTAATACATTAAATTATTTCAAATTAAAATTCTAATACTAAAAACATTTCCAATAAGTACGGTATTTTTAAATAACTAATTATAATAAAAAACGTCAAAAACTAATGGTATCTATCTACTAAATGAAATTTAAAAATCTTTACACGTTATCAAAGCCATATTCTGAAAATTAATTTTCCTGTTCTATCCGTTTAAAATAGTAATTATTTTGAAAAACTATCGAATTACTAAGTATCAAAAATACATTTAAATTGTTTTTTTTATTATTATGAGAGTTTGATTACACGTAATAGACACCTTAATATTATATTCGATATCAATACGTTTTTCTACGACAATTATGAATTAATCCACACAGTTTTAGCCTAAACAGGCGCAAAGATGTTTTTTAGTGGCAACAATTTTATTACGATATAATTTTAATATTATGACTGTAGGTTCGAAACGTTTCGGATAATTTAGTTAATATCGTTCTAACGGCCTACTCTTGGAGTCGCGCCAAAATAACAATTTTGGATAAGTCGACTGAGCATTTAACATATTTGACGAATTATATGAAATATACTGACAAATATTAGCGTGTTAATGACAAGTGTCAATATGGATGGTACGATTAATTATAAGGGTTAAATATGATAACAAAACTTTAAGAAATGAAATCGTCGATTTGGATTGAGTTCGTTATATGTGTATATATTATTTCATTCGATATTATTATACATCAGGATAATATATTAGAGAATAAATTCAGTTGGTCAATTTAGATCAGGAAATATCCCCCTTCCTCCCAGATACATTTCTGCAATCGAATATACGAATACAGTATGCATGCGTATGTGTTTGTGTAAATCATTCAAGTACACGGTTGTGGAAGTTTGCACGAGGTCACTCTATAGCTTGTGTCAAGGACATATACGACTCGTGTACAACGATCAGAAATTATTTTGAAACACGGTTGTGTATGTAGTTACCTTAGGCAACTTACTTAATAATATGAATAAAACAATCTGGATTATAGATAGATCATAGTATGAAAAACTGGGAAATTACGTAATATGATAAATCGATATTTAATATTTTTACGTTTATCTGTTTAACGTTATGGAATTCGTAATGTATTTTATAGACATTTAATTAACTATACAAAATAAATTCGTCAGTTTGGATAGTTCATTATTTACGTACACATTATTTCATTCGATACTACCAAACATCAAGATAATATTAGAAAACAAATTTGATTAGTCGCTTTAGATCAGGAAATTTCCCCTTTCCTCTTAGATACGCTTCGAATATAGGAATACAAACCGCTGTGTATGTATTTTATATTATAATTAGATGTATAGTGAAACAATAATTAGTCCTGCATTTCTTAAGAATTTTTTATTTGTTAAACAAAACACGCCTTTATTTTGTTTATATATTTTGTATGCTTGACGGTTACTAGCCCCAGATACATATTGAGTAATTTCTATTAAAGATTCGATAGAATACCTCATAATACTATTCGGTGGTGACTTACTCGAACTGTTCGATAATATCTTTACTATTCATAATTTCGAATTATTCGACGCGTGATAAACAATTTGATAAGTTATTAACGCGTTCAATGTTACTAATTAGCTGACTCGGGTCTATGAATCTGAAATGAGCCGAGGAAGGCTAGTTTTTTTTATAAACCATTAATTAGCGTACAATCGTCCATTGAATACTAGATTCCAAGCCGCGCTATACAATGTCGACGTAGAATTATTCATATCGTTACTGCTATAATCATGGTGACATTCAAATTTACGCGTCCAAAATGGTTGGAGTAAAGACGGAAGAGTTAAAGCCTCTTAGTCGCTGGGGATTCGCGTCCGCTAATTAATAGTAATTACTGTACATCGATTATTCGAAATTTTTGCCGTTATTCGGTCGCAAAAAACATATTCGAACACCTTACTTGGTAATTTTGTATATAAATTATTGATTACTGTATCTCGATAACGCCTATCACCATTCGTCATTACTATTATTCATTTTCGATACGTCAGTCGAAAATTCACCGCGCCATAGTGAACGTAATATTGGTGTATTGTGTGGTTTAATGGTTGTCTCCCCACCACTCTTCCACCAAACACACCACGAGGTTCGCACGACTAACGTAGAAACACTGGATGAGAGACGGGTGAGAAAAAGTCGGACGATTCGGCGGCTATAGTGGCCACACTGGCCGGTCAACGGTTGCGGTCGCCATGATTGTTCCGCGTTTACCGCGCATGCGCTACCACAACACCAAACGCTTCACGGACCATAGTAGCAGTAGTAATAGTAATCGTCGTACTATTCTGTTGGGTTTTTCTTCGTGTTCGTGCCAGTTGGTCGTTTTTGTCGATTGACCGACACAATTCTTAAATAGCAGCGAGAGCATAGTCCGTCGCTCGCACGCTGCGTAATAAACCGTACCTAGGTACACACGACTTGCGCCCATCGTTAAATATTCCATTACCGAACAAAAAATCCCACCGAACCTTCTACGAATATGGTTCAGCTCGTCAGCGATGCCGTAAGTATATCTAAAAAATTACTTATCCGAATCGACCTAACTAATAGCTTTTTCTTCGTTCCTTGCGAATAATACGCGTGCTGTTGCTACAACGGGTTTTCATTTAGCTCGCGCAAGGTCATCGACGCTGTCGTCACCACCTCCGTTGCCATTATTATTATTATAATGACGTGTAGATCCTAAAGCGCTGGCGCCGTTGTGGTAGGAGTTGGATGAGGTGAAGGGTTTTATTTAATTTAGCCGCGTTCGACCACATCAATAATTGGAGTTTTTAATTTGGAGATCCCTCTGTGTAAAACAGTAATAATTATATGTTGGTATTTAATCATGACGATCTCTTTATATGTCATGATTCTGTTTTTACTAGGTCGATTAAGTGGGAACATTCTTATTTATGGTTTCCCTATTTGTAGGGACAATTTAGTAGTCGCCGCTGGTCATTTGTCTTAATATTATATCAATAAACTCGTTGGTTATTTAATTATGAATAATTTAATGACTGTGATTCATTAGTATAAAATGTTTGTATCAGTAATTTCAGATTCCTCTCCACCACTCTTTTCACCCATTTACCAAATGTTACATTGTATTTAATCGCAATTTTATTGTATTTTTCAAATCATGTCGCCCGTCATTTTCATAACTTGATGTTTTTAAAGAAGTACAATTTGTTAATCTACACTTTTTCTAATTACATATTTAACTATTAAAACTGCTTATCGAGACTCGATTATTTCATTAAATTAATGTGCTACCGTTTTTCTCTAATATATATATATATAATTCTAGATATTAATATATGTAATTGATAAATTTGATCACCTAAAATTTGGTTATAGTTACGTACCTAATAAATTGCTAATTTATTTTGTCATTTTTAATATAATAAGAATCATTACATTGCTCTTGGTACTGTCAAAATTCAATTGTTTTGTAACATACTATGTGATTGTTTAAAAAAGAGGAAGCAATTTAAATTACTTGCATAGATACTACATGATAGTAGGTACAGATAATAGTGCTTATTTAATCTACTTTGGTAAATGTATTTATTTATTTTTTATTTTGAAATGGTTATAAATATATTAGCCAAGAATAACGAATATAATTGATAAAATCAATTTACATTTGTATTATGTATAGTGGGAAATTAAATTTTTTAATTCCCCAAAATTTTATAATTTAAACATTTAAGTAATTACTTATTTTTTATTTTTATGTTATAATGCATCAGGTTTTGCAGTCTATAAATTTTAAATATTATCTTTTTAACTAATTCACTTTAACATCATCTATGTAATTTAATAATATTTATGCTAATAGAATTATGA